>JAMBLF010000573.1:0-239948 GCA_030578115.1 Leucoptera coffeella | reverse complement strand
AATTAAAACTTAACTACCATTCCTGCATCTCATGAAACAACTCTCCCAGTTGTTTACTTTAACCAAAAGCTAACTCCCGTAACGAATACCTCTTGTGCTAATCAGGGGTGTAAAAAGAATGCTAACTAGCTGCCATTCTTCCCGGCATGTCGTAGGAGGCGACTCAGGGACAAGGGGTCAATGATATCTGTTAGGTGATGGGGTAGCAACCTGTCACCAATGTTCCATTTGTTTTCAACCCCAATATTGATGCTAAAGACATAAGAGATATAATATTTTTTCCAAGGTTCTGCCAACCCCAAATGGAAGTGCAGGACGTGAATGTATATCTATGTATTTATCATGAAAACATTATATCAAATATGTTTTCTTAACTACGTTCTGCCATTTATAAAACCACTGGAGTGATAAGCTGGATATCGTCGTAAGTATTCCCAATTTGTGTTTCGTACTCAAGTAAATAATATTACCTATATTTTTTCTTGTTCATATTTATATTCCTTGAAACCTTCTAAAAAATCTAATGTACATATATATTATCTAATTTCTTTGTTTTTATTATTCCAGTTGATCCGGGCGCCATAGTGCAACAGAACACGAATTTGGAAATCATAACAGCTGTCACTTTCACCGTGGGCATTATTCAGGTAATTGGAAATAGAAGAACTCTTTCAATATATTCTAGATCTTGAAATGGTGGATGATATGTACAATAGAACTAATAACAAGCAATTTACTATAGAATACTATATGTACGAGTATATCTAAAAATAATGAATTGTTCATAGAAATCACATAGTAACCAATATTATAGTTTTAAGAGATTCGCGATTTCTACTCATGATTAATAACTAACGGGACTTATCGCGTAAGTTTTTATCCGTTAGTTATTAATCTTGAGTAATCAATAGTAGTTAGGATCGAATCCGGAATTGAAAATAATATGTATATATAATATTTTGGGCGATGCGCTAGAAATCGTCCATCACGATACCATATTCTAGTTTTTGTCGACTATTTCATCATATACATTCACGTCCTTTATCTCTTCTGGGGTGATCGTTCTGATCAGAAACATAATGTCTCCAGTCACCTTTAGCAACTATCTATTATTACATAATAGATAGTTGCTAAATTTTACTGCAAGATTGCTAGTCTAACCCCCAAAAGATTAATTAACCCATAATCCCCTGATCATTTCTGAAGAACGCCAGCTAGTTATCATTCTATCATGTTACTTCCAGTTACTAATGTGGATACCCCGTTTGGGTGTGCTCTCCACACTTCTGTCTGACCCCCCTGGTGTCAGGCTTCACGACGGCAGCAGCCTTCCAGGTGCTCATATCGCAGCTGAAAGACCTGTTCGGAGTACCCTTGGTGAAGCAGAGTGGATTCTTTTCTACTATCAAGGTGAGTTAGAAGTTTGGGCAGGAATACAAAGACAAACGCGTTCACTACCATTATCGAGGTAGTCAGAGGTTCAGGCTTACATCTCCGCAATCGCGAAGGTAGGTAGTAAACCTCGAACCAACGTGTTGACTAGGACACGAACAGGTAATAGTCAGCGATTGCAAATGGCGACTAGCCTTAGCACCTGTTACATTAAGTACTGACTATCGGATCAACACGTGGGTGCGAGGTGGCCATAGAATTACTACCTTCGCAATTGTGGAGATGGACACCTGAACCTCTGACTACCCCGCAAGGGTTAATGGTCGTGAACGCGCGTGTGTGTAATGTGGGCATTTCAATTAAGATATTAGTTATTATTATATAATAGTTTACTTTTGTCATACATTTCACGTCCTCAAATCCCTTTCGGGTTGAAAAAACCTTAGGAGGCGATAATATATCCAAGGTCACTTTTTAGCATGAATATTGGAGTTGTGATGTTATGTGGAACATAGGTGTCAGATTCAACAGCTTCCATTGACCCCTAGTCCCTTAGTTACCTCCTATGACATGCCGGGAAGAACGGCAGCTAGTTTGCTTTTTTCTACGTCCTAGATTAGCTCCTACATTTCTTTCTTTTATCATTCCAGACTATATACCAATTGTGTATAAATTTTCCTCAAACCAACAACGCGACCCTTATCGTTTCTGCTGTCGCCTGCGCCATTGTTATAATTAACAACGAAATCGTCAAGGTAAGTCTAATCTAAGGTATATGCAAAGATAATTATGTTTCTTTATAATTTGTTTTTGTAACTGGCACTGGGCAAAAAATCCTAAAAGCCGGAGTTTCTTGTTGGTTCTTCTCCGAGCTAGGGCTTCCGTACCAACGGTAGAATTTCAATGCTAAGAGACAACCAGTGTCAGGCAAATGTTTTGACTTTCAATGAATATACCGTACTTGTACTTATGTTGAATAAAAACATTTGTCTTTGACTTTTAAGTCTAATGTTTACACTTCACGACCAAAAACCACTAAGTGATGAACTAGATTTAGAAGTTGTTGTGTTTAGAATGACATTGTAGTAATAATAATATTTGGACACTATTACACCAATTGAACTAGCCCCTTGGTAAATTCATTTAACACTTGTGTTAAGGTACTAGTCAACGTATATTTAAGAAATATATACTTATTATATATAGATAAATACATATACAGTATATATAATCAACAACTAGACTGGAAAGCAGAAGAAAAGCGTAGTTATTAACTCTGCCTCCACCGGGAATCGAACCCGGACCTCACGATTAGCGTTCAGGTGGCTAACCATTCGCGCCACGGAGGTCGTCAAAATTACAGTAATTACAGTATTAGTCAAATTAAACAGTTTCTCTCACCGTTAGCAACTATAAATTAGGTACTTAAATCACATTTGTAAATTTCATTCATTGGTACATGCCAGAGCCGGGATTCAAACCTAGGATCTCTAATAAGAAACCAGAAGTCTTACCCACTTGGCTAAAGCCGCTTTTTTACTTACATAGCCTATAACACAACATATATAACATGCTTAAGTTTTTGTTCTTTAATATGCCATTCAACACTAAGGTTATGTCGGCTGAAGTACAAACACTGATGCCATGGCGTTTGAACTTCTTGTTATTCCATCGCCATGGTTATGCCAACGCCGCCAGCCGCTACAACCGAAGAAAAACAAAGTCGTAGCTCCAATTCTGCTCTTCGTTGTTCTTCGGTTCGTTCCAGTTTAGGATCTAAATCTTAACCCAAGGCGAACATATTTAGCCAGCTTGGCATCATAATTGACTAAATATTCTGCCGAAAATTAATATTTGTATTTTCAACTATCACTGAGCTGCTGACTTTGTTGACGAACCATAGACGACTATTGAGCATGTTTTTGTGGCTGTAAATAAACGCTTTATATTATAAGTAAGCCAAGTGTGTTATCTCCTGTGCAGCCCAGACTGGCGAAGAAGTGCAAGATGGCGATCCCCATCGAGCTGATCGTGGTGCTGCTGGGCACGCTGGTCTCCAAGCTCATGGAGCTCAACAAGAACTACGGGGTCAAGCTGCTGGGAGAGATCGCTACTGGGTAAGACGTGGTCTATTTATCTATGGTTGGTCTATGGTATAGTTAAAAACATGTATATTAGGTTTAGATGGGCTAGAAATTTACACATTGTCTGCAGAGTTTCTAGGCATTTCTTCTCTGTAGAGTTTGTCTTTACGAAGTGCCATTAATTTTAGTTTTATTAATCTAAATTGATTTATTTTAAGAATATGTTTTATATCAATGACATATTTTTTATGAAAAATGTTTTTTTTTTGACGTTTAATAACTGATTTTAATATCCTTATGTTGAATAAAAAGATTTTCATTTCATTTCGATGGTGGAAATATTACATTACTGTTCACATACCTAACATGCCTTCAAAAATTTGGAGACAGGCACTCGAGCCTCTGACTATATCGGCACAATAAAGTAGTTCCATTATCATATTGCAACCCAAATATGCACGCTAAACAGTAACCTAGGAGATATTACCACCCCGTTACGTTACGTTACGAGACGGACGTTAATAAATGATCACTATCGTAGAACAGAGACGAATCTTCATTTTCCATACTTTACAGAAGAGGGCATTGAAGTTAAATCGTTATTTGAACATATCTCAAAAATGCTAAATCGAAACCGCATTATATTTTGCGTTTGTATTTAATTTGAAGTGTTATTAAATACTATCCGATCAACACTATTTTAATTTGTCTTGTTTCTTGTAAGAAGTCACATTCGTCAGTGTTCTACGATTATGACGAAATGTATGTTGCTTGTTGCTCAGGCTACCCCAGCCAGCCGTGCCGCCGCTGAGCCTGATGCGGCTGGTGGTGGTGGACGCGCTGTCCATCTGCATCGTGACGTACACCATCACCATGTCCATGGCACTACTCTTCGCTTCCAAGGACAAGTACGAGGTGGACTCCAACCAGGAGCTGCTGGCTATGGTGAGTGCCACAAGGTTTTTATTATTATACTAGCGACCCGCTCCGGCTTCGCACGGGTATAAAATATATAGCCTCCTCCACTATTTAATGGATGTTATTATACATATAAACCTTCCTCTTGAATCACTCTATCTATTAAAAGAAACCGCGTCAAAATCCGTTGCGTAGTTTCAAAGATTAAAGCATACAAAGGGACATAGGGGCAAAGAAAGCGACTTTGTTTTATACTATGTAGTGATATACCTATTAGATATAAGTATCATTTTCCACTATAAACAACATACGTTAGTCATTTACCAGTCCTTGCCTTGCCTATCTAAACGAGACAAGTAGGCCTATTGTACAGTTTCTCTGTGTCTGTTAATGTCTAAATATACTGTGTGTGCAATAAAAAATAAATAAATAAGATTAGTTACTTTAATTAAAGAAAGAGAGAAAGAACTTCTTAACGATAACAGCAAGACAAAAAAACTAGTACCGTGCAGTAAAAACCGTGTTGATCTTTAAGCGTCTTAGAATCTACTTATAACATTTGTTTACGAAAATTTATTTTGTAATGTGTACATACATATGTATGTATAGTCGTAAATTACTAAGAAGTCCTTCAAAGACTAAAACTTTTCTCATTCACCCCATATATTATAAGCCTGCTGTATAATTCTAATGAAATACTAGTCACAAATTGCCTCTCTGTAACGAGATGGGCGTAATGTGTTTGAATGTAATTTTGATATATTTCTTATTTTCCAGGGTGCAGGTAACATAGTGGGATCGTTCTTCAGTTGCGCTCCGTACTGCGCCAGTCTATCACGGTCTCTCATTCAATACCAGGTGGGTGCATAGCTGGATATTAAACTAATAAACCTTCCTAATCAGCAGAAAAGTATGTTCTGGTCTGTGACTTGAATAGAAAGCAATTCCTACTTCCAGAATGTAAACAGCGAATAGGGTAATTTTTGGGCGATACAATTTTTCGCCATCACCAAGAATTCTATAAATTGTGAGAAAATCAGCTTATTCGTCAATAAGCGATAGCCAACACCAGCATTCAATGTCACAGATCATAACCTCTTGCGCGATTGTCACGTAAAATGTGTGATTATAGTTATAGTACCTGAATAGTACACAAATGGAAAACTAACTAAATAACTTGTATCAAAACGAGGTGTATGACATCACAACCCCATTATTAATGCTAAGCGATGTAGGTAATATTATATCTTCAAGGCTCTGTCCACACCAAAAGAGATTAAGAACATAAACACACGCTTCAAGACGTGTGAAAATGTACGTATGAACGGGATAGGTAATATCCAGTGCCTATATATGGCGTTACTTCGATCAATGTTCGGATTACGGGCACTCAATTCTCTGACTAAGCCGCCACAATCAAATAACTGTGTATAGCACAATAGTGAAGCCAATGACCTTCCTAAGCCACTCAAATCTTTAGGCAGGTGCAAAGACCCTTCTTACCAGCGCGGTGAGTGCGCTTCTGGTGCTGATGATAATCCTCTTCGTTGGTCCTCTATTCGAACCCCTGCCTCGCTGTGTGCTGGCCAGCATAATTGTGGTCTCCCTCAAGGGTATGCTGTGGCAGGTGCAGCATGTTGTTAGGTGAGTGAACCAGGCTTTATGTACTAGTCTTTTAGGATGGGTTTAGATTTAGAAAGTGATCTATCTGAACTGCCAGAAGGGTTCTTTGTTTTAGATAAGTGGGTTAAATGCTGTGCTAGCTGGGAGGTATGAAGAATAGCTAGTTGCCGTTCATCCCGCCATGTCTTTTGGGCGATAGGCTAGTTACCTGTTACCAATCTGCCATATTACTTTAGAATATGGGGCATATTTATGCTAAAAAGTAGAAGATAATTTATCCTAAGGTTATATGTACCCCGAAAGGAATTAAACGTCGTTTATGAACTTATTTTTTTCGAATGTGATGTGTTTGTTGTTACCCAAAGATTCGATTGCTTGTTGTTTTTCGGTTATCTCTTACGACATGCTGAGAAATATAATAGCAAATAAGCATTCTGTTTACATCCCAAAAGAAAAGAACTTATCAAAGTCAATATATTTACGAAGTTCTGTTAACCTCGAAAGGGATTAAAAGATTTAAATATATGAAGTGTTTTTTCGTTATTACAGATTCTGGAAGCTGAGTAAACTGGACGCATTGATATGGCTGGTGGCGTTCTTCACCACAGTCCTCGTCGCCTTAGACATTGGGTAATAAGAGCTTCTTTTCTTACCTCATATTTCACTCATTCCATTAATTTCATTCACTTAATCATAAATTTTTTCTGTAAAAAGCTGAAAGATTATTAAAAATTCATCGCGTTCCTTCTTTCAATGAAGCATGGCGTATATAATATATCCCGTGCTTCAACCGTGTTTTGTTAACCTAAATCAAATTTAACGATGTATAGCATACATATATTATATAACCTACATACCTTTAAATATTTACGTCCGTTTCGGGGATAGAATATAAGAGGATGAGTATATGGGATAGGATAGATCGGAAGTAAATGCATCTGACACATGTCTCCTTAATCACTTTAAGCAAAACTAACCGTAACTGTCGGAATGGTTTTGATATAGAATAATGGTCCTGAACTATTGCATCCCGCAACAAATTTCATTGACTTTTAAACTCTTAGTTGAGATTTACGACATTCTACCATGAAAGACAGCTTGTTATCATTTTTTTACGTTCCAGATTTCTTACAACGAGATTGTTTCAAATATCTTATTATTTTCAGGTTAGCCTGTGGCCTAGTGTGTAGCTTAGGTATCCTGTTCCTAAGGTCACAGACACCTTACACTTGCTTGCTAGGAAGGGTGCCTGACACCGACCTCTACTTGGACTGCAAGAGATATAGAGCTGTGAGTATACTTTAATGTACTGTGTATGTCTTAGTGATAAATATATTTAATGTAGTGTAAGTAATTTGTGTAGTTTAAGTAATATATGTGGCTTAAGATTGAAGGGTTTTGAACTATACATACATCTGTTAAGAAAACAAGTAGTATATGTTGAGTTTTGAATGTATCTTTGTGCGAAAATATGCAAGGAAACCTACCTAAATATTTAGATAATTTAGACTAATAATTATTGGTATTATTAATATATTATCTAGTCATTTATCACCAAATTTCGAGCCGAAAATATGCGTTAACATATACATTCATAATAAACTAAACCATTTCACACTGAACAACAAAAACACAACAAAAAAAAACATCAAACACGAAAAAAAAAACAAAAAATACAAAAGCACAGATTTATTTCACATTTGTCAGTCGGTATTGGGCGGTCAGAACATACGCGACAGGGTCTGTTTCGACAGGAATATCGTCAAGAACTCGAGGGTCACCATGATGATGATGTTCAGCATCACGAAGATGCCCCATACGAACATCTCGAAGCAACAGATCTCGTTGCCCACTGCGTACGGGCAGCTTCGGTCGCAGAAAAAGCTTAGCTTGGCACTGGGCCGCTGGATCACTGTCGAGTTTGACGACATCTTGCTGTCTGTAAAGAAAAGAAATGTAAATTATAACGGTGAGGGAAAACATCGTGAGGAAACCTGCCTATCCTGCAGGATAGGTAATAGTCAGCGCCTATATACGGCGGTAAGGCTCACTACTTGGGTGCTGTGTATCTAGTGATACGCGGGCATCGATTGACCCATACCTAACATGCCTTCGAAATTTCAGAGATGGGCATTCAAGCCTCTGACTACCCCGCCATAATAAAAAAGGGAGTGTGTATACACCCGTGGTTAACTTAATTCACCTGGGTCAATTCACCTAAGTGCATTACGTACACTTTTAGTAAACCTAAATCACTTAGGTGCATTTACATTTCGTAAACTTTATTCACCTAATTAGGTAAACTAATTCACCTTAGGTAATTGTTCTACTTGTAACAATACAACAATTGAAATACATGTATAAATTCATATAAAACTTTATTAACAGAAAAAAATAAAAAATTTAACGGACCAAGAAAATGACACTGTTAATGGTTATCCAATAAGCTTAACTGCGCTTCACATATAATTTTTTCATTTATTTGAACGCTGGCTTTGCATTTAACATCTTTTTTAAATGCTACTATCAGATCTAAGAGGTTTCGGTTGAACTTTTTAACTCTTTTGCTTAAACTAGTATGCCAACTTTACGTAGTTATTGGTTCTATGTCAAAAATCTACATTAATGATTTCTTGGGTTAACCAATGTCTTCTAAAATATTCAAGAAAGGGTTGTAAATGTTGGTGATTGTCGAATTGTCGAACAATATATTGCCAACCTTCGCCAATTTTGTCATGCGGTAACAAAGCTAGACTACGACACAGAAAAACACAACGGCGGTTATGTTTGGCATTAAATATTTTCAATGTTTTTGCTTTTCTAACCAAACTCTCTTGAAAATGGTAATAACAACCATTAATGCTAATTTCGGGGAAAACATTACAAAGTGCTTTCATGGCACTTTTCTCAAAGTCGCACGTGTATTTGACTGGATTCCAACCATTTATTTGAGATTTTAACATTTCAAATAAAATCTGGTACGACTTGGTATCCCTATGAGACATTAGAGCATACACAAGTGGTCTTATATAAGTTATATCGGCACTACTGCCACAGTCTCCGTGAACTGTATATATTTGATGGAAAGGAGCCACACAACACTTAAACGTGCCATCACCAAAGAAATGATGAATCCCTTCCATAAATTGAATGGCTTTCTTTGTAGCGAATATTATGATTCTCATACCATCCCCAGGATTGTAATCTGCAAGAAGAAAATCACTGAATTTGATTGGAATAATTATGTTTGCTATATCATCGTCATTTCTATATGCCACCTTTGGAACGTTAAGGGCTTTATTTCTGCTTTTATACAGTCCTACTTTTATTTTTTCAAAGGTTGGGACTTCATGTACAATATCATATCCAGTACTTTGATAAACATCCAAAGCTTGTTCATATATTTTAGGTACCGGTTCATCTGTGGACATCACTTGCTGCCTACAAATTTCCATCTGTTCGGCCCATTCGTTTTTGGCTATATCTATGACACAACTTGTAATATGTGTTGTTTCTTTTATTATTTCAATATCCTGTGTGGAAAATAAATTAAATTTAAAAACGTCAAATGGAAGTCGGACTCGTGGTTTAACCACTTTTTGATAAGACGCCTCAATTAATAATAATAATAATTTATAATACTTCTTGCCCTTCTGTCTGTCACACACACAAATCAAATTAAAACATATAGGATACATCCCGTTGATCTATAATAATAAAATTGGACAAGAAGCAAGGTCTTACAACACAATTAAAATAAAAAAATCCGAAAAAACAATTATTTGTTATTATGCTATAAAACAATACGGAACCCTCGGTGCACGAGTCCGATTCGCCCTTGGTTGGTTTTATTTTGTACGTACGGAACTTTATAAATGCATCTAACTTACATTTTTTAATGTTAAAGAGCCGGTGCATCTCATTGTATTTGATTTATGGCAACATCTCCACCAATGGGAACCATTTTTATATATTTTTTTCCTAAAATATTGTCGCCCATTTAGTAAAAGCACTACACCTCTCCCTCTGTGTATATATTTAATGGGAGCCATATTTTTAAATATATTATTTTATTATATTATTGCCCTTACAATAATTAGGTTGAATGAATGTCATTCAAAATAAGTGTCATCTTTTCTATCCATGAAAAAATGGCCAGTGCAATATATAAGGTTGCAACCTTTTTGCATTAGCGACCTCATTTTATGTGTCGTAGTAATATATATATAATATATATAATAATATTTGGACATTATTACACCAATTGAACTAGCCCCTCGGTAAGTACATTTAAGACTTGTGTTAAGGGTACTAGTCAACGTATACTTAAGAAATATATACTTATTATATATAGATAAATACATATATAGCATTTATAATCAACGACCAGACTGGAAGGCAGTAGAAAAGCGTTTTTCTTAATTTTGCCACCACCGGGAATTGAACCCGGGACCCCACGATTAGCGATCAGGTGTCTAACCGATCGCGCCACGGAGGTCGTCAATTATACTATAACTAGAATTAAGTTGATATTTCAGGTGAATTAAGTTTACGACAGGTCAGATTGTATGAACTAGAATAACACTTAATAACACTTTAATATTAAATAAAGGAGTCAATAAAGTTTACTTCTAAGTTTATTTAATGCAGCCAGGTGAATTAGGTGAATAAAGTTTACGAAATGTATTTTTAATGCACCAAAATGATTTAGGTTTACTAAAAGTGTATGTAATGCACCTAGGTGAATTGACCCAGGTGAATTAAGTTAACCACGGGTGTATACACAAGTCGTGAAGCGTATGTATTTATGTATGAAACTAGGTAGGTTAGATTAGACAAAGACAAACGAGTTCACGTCCATTAACCCGTGCTAGTCAGAGGTTTAGGTATCCATCTCCGCAATCACAGTAGTAATTCTATGGCTACCTCGAACCCACGTGTTGACCAGATAGTATACAATGTAACAGGTGGCAAGCCCTGTCGCCATTAAAAGCACTAATTTATTACCTGTTTGGGAAACAGGTAGGTTTCCTCACGATGTTTTCCCTCACCGTAGGTTAGAGCAGGTATATAGAAAACTTTGGAAGTGTTTGAATTGAGATAGTGGATGTATATCTATAGTAGTACTAGTATGCCAGTGTCTGTATAAGGCGATACGGTTCACTTCCTATCAGGTAGGGAGTCTATGTAGTGAAACGCGGGCTTAGAGTGGCCCATACTTAACATGCCTTGGAAATTTCGGAGATGGGCACTCAAGCCTTTGACTACCCCGCCACAATAAACAAGGGAGTGTGCATACCCAAGTCGTGAAGCTTATGTATGTATGGTTGTATGGAAAATTTTTTTAAAGAGAGTGTTGTAAGAATAAATTTATTTACGTTTAAATATTAAGGATTATGTTAGCTAACACCTTCCTAGTACGACCCAAACATGATAGTTTCGTTTACTAATACGGAACAAAATAATATTAACTTTATCCGTTCTAAAATTAGACGTACTTACTCCATTTGCATAAACCAACGTAAAACAGAAAATATGTTTAACACGCTTTCATTATCATTTAATTATCATACTTACTACGTTTACATCATACGGAATAAAATTACAAATAACCCAGTATAATAATATGTTATAATAATAATGAGCGGATGAATGAAAGGAGAGTTACAAAAGATCTATAAAGCCAAAATGGAAGGTAGAGTAGGACGGGGTAGGCCGCGTAGAACTTATAGAGATCAAATAGTCGACATTCTTCTCAAGGCGGGTGTATGTAGTGTGAATAACAGAAGAGCATGTATGAGAAGGTTAATGGGTGTGAGTGAAGCAAGAGAGATTTGTCAGGTTTGTTCCTATTTTGTCCCGTTGGAGAGGCAGAGGCGTGAATATATATTGTATCACTACATAGTATAAAACAAAATCGCTTTATCTGTCCCTATGTCCCTTTGTATACTTAAATCTTCGAAACTATGCAACGGATTTTGATGCGGTTTTTTTTAATAGAGATAAAGATAGAGTGATTCAAGAGGAAGGTTTATATGTGTAATAACATCCATTAAATAGTGGAGTAGGCTATATATTTTATACCCGTGCGAAGCCGGAGCGGGTCGCTAATGTATCTATCAATAACCCAACTTGAATTTTAGTTACTTACGGTTTATATTATCCTTCCTGTAACGCAACTGGATTTCATTTGAAATTCATAAGTACCACCTGTGCTTTTGTATGTTTGTTGGTTTAATTTAAAATGACTGCATGTTTTTATCTGTTCGAACAATGAATCGTTCATTGTTGACAATCCGAAAAATTCAATTAATAGGTCTCCATAGGAACCAAAAGAGGATGAAAGTAAACAGGTTAAAATAAAAAGTAACATGTAGTATTTATTTTAAGTAACATTTACACAGGAAAGAAACATTAACTATTAAAACACAAAGCAAAAGTATAAACTTATACTAAAAAAATTGTCTAGCTTTCGTAAATAATTCTAATTTTCCCTTTTTATCACTGATACATATATATTTTCCCTTTTTATCACTGATCACTGATACATATTATCTTCATATACACATCCTTATATATATACGTCTAACATCACCTCTTAACTTTTCTTTTCTTTAGAGTCTAATTTCAACTTAATCTTACATAATTCACAAGCCTGAGACGTGAAAATACGGTAAATAGAAGGCGAAGGGGAAGAAATGCAGTTCTTCCCCGCATGTTGTAGGAGGCGACAAAGGGACTAGGGGTAAAAGGAATCTATTGAGCAATAGGCTGGCAACCTGTCACCAATGATCCATATAACTTCACAACCTATAATTTATGCTAAAAATGACTTAGTAGAAATTATCATATCTCCAAGTATTAAAGGAAGCATCATTTAAGAACTTAAATTTTTATCTATATATGTATGTTACAGGCAGTAGAATTAGAAGGTTTGAAGATCTTCTACTATTGCGGCGGGTTGAACTTCGCTACGAAAAACATCTTTCGGACCAAGTTGTACGAAGCCATAGACTACAAGCACCTGATCAAGGAAGCGAAGACCAATGTGGTGCATTCGGAGTCCAGAAACTCCATCTCTTGGAACCCTGAGATGACTAGAAGTGTAAGTTATAGTTTATAGTGGTATCACGTAGTATAGTGATAGTCTTCAACTTGTGTTGTTTTTTTTAAATAGACAGAGTGATTCAAGAGGAAGGTTTATATGTACAATAAAATCCATTAAATAGTGGAGTAGGCTATATATTTTATGCCCGTGCGAAGCCGGAGTGGGTCACTAGTTTTCTATATCAAGACCCTGTATTGCTATAAGTGACTGAGTTTATTTTAGATCTCATAGGTCCTATCTATCTCTAAAGGAATTAAGGAACGTGAATGAATATACATACATAACTAGCCTGAACAAGCTGCTGTAAATATCACATTTATATTTTGTACTTAAATACGTGTAGTGAAGATTTCATCTAATTTGGTATCTTAAAAGACCAGATGTAAGAAATATCCATCTTTTACTGATAAACTTTTAATTTAGGTTTTCATGAGTTTATCTCAGCAATTGTCATTTATTTCTTAACATCAGTGTTGTAATTATTCGATAAAACTAGTTAAGTATATCAATGAATCCTATTTCCTGATGTATAAAAAGACCGTCATCCCATCACCGTCCGGTCTTTTGCAGGTGTATTGCGTGATAATAGACGCGACCTCGCTATCATACGTGGACGCGCCAGGCATCAAGTGTCTGGTCTCCATTGACAAGGATCTGGATGCTCTTGGGTTGACCATGCTGCTTGCTGGGGCTAATGGTGAGTTATATTTGATGTAGAAAACAAGGTGATAAAGTAATGTAATATTGTAAGACAGTGTTACATCAATTGAACTTGAATTGCTATGAGTAAGTTCATTTAATACTTGTGTTAAGGAATATAAACTTATTATACATATTTACATACTGATAACTCTTATGGAATACCAAAATGAAAGAATACTTCTTGAAGACTGTATCTCAAATTTGAAAATTACTTCATTTACCAAAATTACTTCATCTTTTTTACATATTTAAGCCGTAATGAAATCATTTGATTAGTTTAGTATTTTCAAAGTCATTATTATGTAAATATAATATACTTATGCATTCGCATTACATATTTGCCTATCAGTTATTTTATACTGTAAACAAAATAAAGAAAATGTAGGTAACCAAAGCATGCCTTTATATTAACTAACAAAACCTCTCCCCAGCTCCGGTACAAGAGATGATAAACCGCTACAACGCGGTGACTAAGGGACAGAACGAACAACTGCAGCTCACAACGTTCCCCACCGTACACGACGCAGTGGCCTACTGTGACACCATGCAGGTCAAGACGGCTATCAAGGTAGTCTCATGACTAACTAGGTTCTGGCCTGAAGAGTCCTTTTGCTAAAGGTTAGATCAGGGTTTCCTAAAATGTACTAGGGGTCGAGATACAAGATTTTGAGGTAAATGAGGTCTTAAAATGGGCTCGTATTAAATTAACACGTTATTAATTTCAAAATTTTCAAGGTAGGATGGTAATGAACTGGTTATGTTGTGTTACGTGTACGTAGAATACGAAAAATATGAATGATTCTGTCTTTTGTCGACATAAGTCAGAATAAAACATAAAACTAGCAGCTGTTTTAAGTTAGCAGACCATTATAAACAAGAGAGTTGGTCTTAAAAGCAGGTAATTTGATCATAGGGGTCTAAGGTCACTTGTCCAAAATAGTTTGGGAATTCCTGGTTTAGATACTTATGAATGGGATAGTAATAAGGTTTGTGACCAATTGTACATACATACGCTTCGCGGGTTATGTACACACTCCCTTTTCATTGTGGTAGTGTAGTCTGAAACTTGAGTGCCCATCTTCGAAATTCATCATAATTTGTCTGTAATGTAATAGCTGTATATTTGGTTATTCGCTACATAGAATGAGTTTGCTAAAGGTTTTGAGTTCGAATTCCGGTCGGATTTCGTTTAAATTGGTATGTGAATCACTATAAAGGCCCAGTTTGTGGTTAAAAGTTGTGTCTGGCTTAAAAATATGGAATTTAGATAGAAAATGTAGAGAATGTGTAAATTTGGAACCACTAGTCGGTATAGAAAACTATCCTCAGCTTTGTAGCTAAAACGGCTGGTATCAGTAACTATAAGACTAGTTATTCTTTTAAAATTAAATCCGAGATACAAATATCGTTAATTTGTTAATATGTAATGTTGTAAATGTTAATGTTGAAGTAGTTTAATATTTTAATTACTTAGCTACGGAAATTTAATAGCTCAAAAATGATTTTTTTTCGTAATTATCATTATATATGTATAAATATAAAGTACTTTTTATAGGTGCTTCATTAATTTTAATATGTATAATTTTCGAAGAGTATAATTATGTAGAATTTGTATAAAGATATGTATTTATGTAACTTTTTGTCTTCATTAAAAAAGAAATAGGACAATATTGCGAGTGATAGGTATATATTGAAAATATTTTCATACTTTTGTGAATAGTAATTCGAATTATATAGTTTGTACGAGTAAATTCATGCAAATACATATTTTACTTAAAAAAAGTACTTATAAAATGTTTATCGATATCTGAAGTATTTTTACATTACAAGCATTGGTTTTATTTTAGTATGCGCTGTGATATATTTTAATATATTTGTTCAATAACCCACTTTTTTCAAGTTCCTTAAATTTAATATAGCTTATAATCCTGTTTCAATTGCCTCAAGTCATTTAATACAAAATATGTAAAGACCATCTAATAAATTAATTGTAATCAATCATACTGAGTTATATTATTATAGCTAAAACAAACTATTTTTAGGTGTACAAAGAAACTTGATTGTTCATCAAATCACACATCAGAATATTATTTTTTGCATTTCATACATGATATTATATATACTACATAGTGCTTGACTTTAGATATTGCCATTTGTGATATACGGTAAATGTATATATAGAAGTAGCTTTACGTACTTATTTCGATTACGATTTTAAAAGTATACATAGTTTAGTAAATATGTGTATAATTCTAATTCTTTATTATATAAATATGTAGCTAAATAATAAATCTTGAAAGGGAACAATCCGAATTAAATTAAAATAAAGGCGATAAGCAGTGGTAGTACTGTGAAATAATTTATAATTTAAGTAAGTTCAACGGATTTAATTATGTGTAAATAGGCTTATTTTAGATATTATAAAAAATGTTATTTACAAATTGTAAATTAGTTTGTAAAGTTCGTACTTATAGAAAATTGAGGAAATAAACATTGTTGTTGTTATATCATATGTTTCTTTTATTACTAATGACCTACCTTTTGTTAGACTTCTATAACAAAAACAATATTGAACCAATTCGTGAGTTAGCGAAGAATATGTAATATCGAAGGTCCCAGGTTCGATTCTCACTGGAACCAATACCAATGCTGCCGTCCAAATCATAAAAGCAATAATTCGGGTTTTTTACTAAACTGAGTTGCGTATTTTATATCGATGTATCGAGAGCATGTATGAGAAGGTTAATGGGTGTGAGTGAAGCAAGAGAGATTTGTCAGGATCGTTCCAGGCGGCGACTGATAGTCTCTGCCTATATATTATATGCATGTATCTATATAAAACGAGGTCAATAAATTAATTGTTATATAAAGTATATCTGCAAAACTTCAGACCTGAAGGTTACTGTTAACTACGGAGTGATTAAAAAAGGAATTCCTGAAACTTTATAAGCCAAAATATTTCGAATTTACTTATTGCTCTCATGATATGAATGGCACAATGTGTATAAAAGTTTACAATGCATAATTATAAATGAAAAGAGCTGTTATGAATTCAGCAATACAGTTTGTGGGAGCGTGAGAATAATGGGTAACAATAATTTAAAATCGTAAGAGGTCCTTAAAATTGTAAAACAATTTGAACTAGAAATTATACTACTCTGTTTAATGATCCGAGCTAAACTGTGACGTAAAAAGAATGCTAACTAGTTGCCGTTCTTCCCGGCATGTCGTAGGAGGTGACTAGGGGTAAATGGGATTAATTAGGCAATGAGCTAGCAAACTGTCACCAATGTTCCATATGACACCCCACCCCAATATTAATGCTAAAAAGTGACCTAGGGGATAATCTCCCGAGGTTCTATACACCCTGAAAGGGATAGAAGGATGTGAATATATATGTATGTATATGTTAAATGTATGTCACCTCCTGTTCAATACTTGCTGTCCGAATAAACATTTGTTTAAAAGATTTAAATGGATCAATCAATTGATGAATGATTTACTGTGTTGTGTTATTCGTTGCAGTTTTGTTTGGGAAACCATTAGCGTTTTCATGTAAACGAAATGGAGAATTCTATAAAGGTAATTATTACAATGAAACAATTATACTAGAATATAGTTTAAGTATTATTTATTTGACTCAAATATACATAACACATTGCAGACATGCATCACAATTCGTAATTTATAACAAACTAATTTGTTCTAAAATTCGACCAGGAAATTGCAGTCTTTATTTATACATTCGTTAATTGCTATCAAGTTTATTAGTCTACGAAATTTAAATGCATTTATCACCAAGACAACGTACAAATCGTCAATAGTTAGATAAAAAATTTCATGGATATTACCGGGAATTTAACGTGTTACAGTTAACATAAAGTTTTAGATCAAATAGTGAAATGCTAATTTATAATTAGTTATATTGCATTATACATTTCCTCATGAAAAAATAAGTTTGACATTTAATAAAACTCCTAGAAAATCATTACTCCTATAAACGTACTTATAAAAAATGAGTGAAATTCAATTATTGCTGTGAACCATTAATACAAAGGCAAATTTCAAAACACACAACTATCCAACATCACAAAACAATAGTTTTATTTAAACACTCACTATTTATACTCATTTTATTTACTATACGAGACCGGGTCATATCACAATAAACTAATAAAGATATAACCCTTTATAACCTGACGTTTCGACTCAGTTGCATAGGCCGTGGTCGCGGGAACACTCTTTTTAACTTATCGTGATATGACCCGGTCTCATATAGTAAATAAAATCTCAAAACAAATCTATTGCGGTATTACTATAGCTGAAATTAAGTCAAAGTCCCTAAAGCTTATCAATCCACAATTTTCTTCCTATTTTTTTCTTCCTTTCCATACCTATCTATCAACCACCTCATCAACACTCTCCGCCGTATCTAAGATCCTCAAAATGCTCTTGCAATACGCTATTTCCTCCGTAAAAGTGTCCGGGTTAACCAGATCCGGATGTTTGCTGTGAGCCTCTACAATATTCCTGAGATTCGCCTCCTGACACTGCCGTAAGATGGTCCTGTCTCCATTGTCGATTAGGACTAAGAGAGTGCTGAGTAAGTGTTCGGAAGAATCGTCCCTGCCTTGATTGAGCTGCTTTGCGATAAGACCCACGAGATTCAGCTCTTTGAAATGTTCTGTAATATTGGAGAATAAATTTATTTATTTATCTATTTATTATTACTAAGTTAAGCCTACCATTACAGGATAACCCTAATGCGGTAGAGTAACACGATTTAATAAATCGCTGCTTTAAAACTAAACTGAAGAAACTCAAAAAACACTATTTTGCAAAAAACGTTGTTTTATAATATAGTTGATATATTTTTGACATTAAATTGCATATAATTTAAAAAAATGATTAAATATAAATACATTTTTTATCTTTTTATTAACTTAATATATTTTATGTACTTATTATTTAATCTTTTTGAGATAAAATGTTTTTCGAGTTTCTTTAATTCCATAAGTAATTAAGTTCCAGTAATTTTAATTCCATAAGTTAGTAATTAAGTTCCAGAGCGTTGTCTATGGTAAGGGAATGTTGCCAGATTTTTATGGTATTTTGTAAGTTATGGAGCTGGTCAGGATACTGCAGTATGAAGTAATAAAAGTTCTATACAATTAATCTCGTTACATACAACTATTCAGTCCACAGTTATAAGCTGTATTGCAAAGTCTACTTTTATTGTAACGGGTAAGTCAGAGGCTTAAGTTAACCTTCAAAATTTCTGCTTACATAAGGAATGAGCCACTCTAAGCCTGCATGCGTTTAACTATATAGACAGCATCCAACGTGATAGGTAGTGAACCGTATCGTCGTATACAGTCACTGGCACCTATCCCGAGGGGTAGGCAGGTTTCCTCTCGATCATTTCCCTTAACGCGGGCTTCGAGTAACCAATACCCAACATGCCTTCGAAATTTCGAAGATGGGCACTCTAACCTAATTACCCCGCCACAATAACAAAAAGGGAGTGTGTTTACACAAGTCGTGAAGCGTATGTATGTATGTATCTCCCTCACTGCTTCTATTCTATTCCATTCAAGCAACATACAGTTTTGACGACCTCCGTGACGCGATTAGTTAACCACCTGAACGCTAATCGTGAGTTTCCGGGTTCGACTCACGGTGGAGATAAAGTTAAGAACTACGCTTTCTTCTGCTTTCCAGTCGTTGTTGATTATATGTACTATATTTGTATATATCTATATATAATAAGTATATGTTTCTTTAATATACATTGACTAGTACCCTTAACACAAGTCTTAAACAAACTTACCAAGGGGCTTGTGCAATTGGCATAATAGTGTCCTAATTATTATTAACTAGCGACCCGCTCCGGCTTCGCACTGCTGGCTATTTAATGGATGTTATTATACGTATAAACCTTCATCTTGAATGACACTATCTATTAAAAAAACCGCATCAAAATCCGTTGCGAAGTTTCAAAGATTTAAGCATACAAACGGACATAGGGCCAGAGAAAGCTACTATGTTTTATACTATGTAGTGATATGTATTTATCTATATATAGTAAGTATATGTTTCTTCAATATACATTGACTAGTACCTTTAACGCCAGTCTTAAATGAACTTACCAAGGGGCTATAGTATATTCGCTTTAAGAAAATAGTGACGTCATCAAGGTCTCCATGATTTAACCAATGAGATTTTATAGGGGTTGTCTGTTATTGGTCAATGTGACTTCTTTTCTCATTTACTCACGTCTCATTGGTCAGTTTGACTTCTGATTATCATGACGTCACTATTTACTTAACGCGAATAGACTATAGTTATTGTTATATAGTATCCTAATTATTATTAATTATATTATTATACACTACATATACCACGTGCTGGCCCACTAACCCTTGGTCTCCGGATGTCGGTTGCACAGGTACTTGATGAAGAAGGCCGCCTTGGTGCGGGCGGAGGGCGTGTCGCTACTAATCACCCTGGTCACTATCTCGCAGCCGTTGGAGCGGATGAACTCTTCTGCTGCCGGCTTGAACTCTCGGACTAGGCCTGCGAGGGTTGTGGACTGGTATAAGCAGGGGTCTAAGTGTACTAGTGTGTTTAAGCATGATCGTAGTTCAATAACACTTCACTCCATAGTATAAAACAAAGTCGCTTTCTCTGTCTCTATGTCCCTTTGTATGCTTAAATCTTTGAAACTACGCAACGGATTTTGATGCGGTTTTTTTAATAGATAGAGTGATTCAAGAGGAAGGTTTATATGTATAATAACATCCATTAAATAGTGGAGTAGGGTATATAACTATTTTATACCCGTGCGAAGCCGAAGCAGGTCACTAGTCAGGAATAATGTGAAGTGGGTAGTGGATTAGCAAGTGTCAAATTACGGCTTAAAACGGGAAAATGCATTAGTGGATTGGGCCTTTGATCTTATGTTAGTTAGGATGAATAATTAGATGTTATAGTGATCAAAATATTGATCCAGTGCTAGTCTGGGACGTAAAGAGAATGCTAATTAAATGTTTTTTATCCCGGCATGATGTAGTAGACAACTAAGAAACTGGGGGGTAAATGGGTATTGAGCTATAGGCTAGCAACCGTCACCAATGTTTTATATGACATCATAACCCCAATAATCATGCTAATAAGTGACCATGATGTTTTAATGTTTCCGAGGTTCTGTCCACCCTGAATGGGATTAGGAGACGTGAACATATATGTATATTGATCAAGCAACACATACATACACATCATGCTCATCTACCTACAGAGGGGAACTACCTAATAGCTCAGATACCAATTCTGCCCGATACTTGCAAACCACTTTCGCTTCATTGACATCCATACACTATCTCATACACACTTGGGTGATTACAACATAGAAATGCTTAGCATGTACAATAAATTGTCACATTAATAAACAGAAGTAATAAGAGTGGATGACTTTATAAACTGTAATTAAAGTTACAAGTTCACTCCATTAGAAATAGATTTAAATGGAGTAAAATACACAATTTTTAGTTTGTTCTAATCGCACACAACATGCTTAAATAAACCCACATCAACATACCTTACATTACTTTTTTATAACACATACAATAATTAGATAATAACATTAAAATAACTTACATGACAATGCATAAACACATTTGGTCAAGCTGATTCCCTTTTCAATCTCGGCCAGCTTCAGCAGGATGTTGAGGAAACCACATTCAAGGGCTCGACTCTGCAAACAAAAAGATAGTTTTAATTCTTCCCTCTCCTCATTTCCATATCTGTTTACTAGCCTACTGATCAAACCGGTACAACCCTCAACATTTGCTGATGCAAGTAACCATCGAGACTCCATCTTTCACCAAACTTTCACTATGTAGGGACTAGGAGTAAATGGAATCTACTGGGCGATGCGCTAACAACTTCTTCCTGTTATGTCATGTGATATGACAATCCCCCAAATATTTTTACCAAAAAGTGACCTAGATGTAGTTGATGTTTTTGTCTACAATATTCTGTCCAGCCCCAAAGAGATTAAAAGATGTGAATGTATACATACATGTTTCATTATGTTTTAATATAAACTCTAAGTTGACAACCTTAATAAAAATACATTTACGAAATGCGTCGAATACTACGATGAGCGAAAAACATCGTGAGGAAACCTAGCTGTTCCCAGAACAGGTAATGGTTGGTGCTTGTAAATGGCGACATGGCTGACCATCTGTCACATTGAGTACTATCTGGTTAACACGTGGGTTCAAGGTGGCCATAGAATTAATACCTTCGCAATTGCGGAGATGGACACCTGAACCTCTGACTATCCCACAAGGGTTAATGATCGTGAACGCATACGTACGTTGATAATCTGTATATAGGAAGTTTACATAAATAGTTGGTTGAGTGTACAACTGTGTATTATACATATATTTACTACTCACCTGGCAAAAAGGGTTATTCTGGCATAATTCAGCTAAGATATTACTGGTATAGGCTCGTACGTTCTGGTTCTCACTAGTGTAGCAAACTGGGAATATTACAAAGCCACCCAACTTGTAGAAATCTGAAAAAGATAACATTTCTTCACATTTTGCTGCTAACACTGATTGAGTGGATATATATCTAGTGCTCATCTGGATCTACAATGAAAGCAGTTGTTTTCTTCAAAACATGTGATTAAAAGTAAGGTATTTCACAGGTCATTACACACACACATCCATAAGTCCCTAAAGGATGAATAGAATGCTGACTTGTATGAAACCTTACACGAACAAGTATGAATTTTTAGGATAAATAGCCAAACAATTAAAATACCTTCTGTTCTATAAGTTTTTGACTTTAGACACAGACAAAGAAACTTTATTTGTGACACAAGCATAAATAGGGTGTACAATTATTACAATTAGTCTCATCATGGACTGCCTCTTCTAGCAATCAATAGTATTTTGATAAAAACCAAAATAACTGAAATTTTTACCTAATGATAGTATTACACTAGTGCTAATAACTATTTATTTTTAATAACACTGTTATTAGAACATACCTAAATTTATCTTAAACTTCATAACCATACAAATAAGTCATTTTAAATCCAAAACCACTCACCGTTAGCCACATCAATGTCATCTATGAAGTCTGTGAGCTTATTAAAGGCATTAGACACTTCCAGGGGCATAGGCTTGCCTGCCTCTATGGCCGCAATCTTCTCCTTATCAGAGAGAACTTTGATGGCGCCTTGGATCACTTCGGCTATGTTCACTGTTAAACCCTTCAATGCTTCTGCTAGGAATTTCTTTCTCTGTAAAATAATGTGTAAAAACAAGGTTTATACAATATTGTTTTCATAGGGTCCTTATGTAATATCCATAGTAAATATACATATATAAAATTTTCAATTACAGAGATTAGTTTCTAATGTAATATCAATAACATAAATATATACATAACTACTTTAATGTTAGTATAGGCTATA
This sequence comes from Leucoptera coffeella, assembly GCA_030578115.1. Taxonomy (NCBI): domain Eukaryota; kingdom Metazoa; phylum Arthropoda; class Insecta; order Lepidoptera; family Lyonetiidae; genus Leucoptera; species Leucoptera coffeella. The sequence continues at coordinate 216,628 of JAMBLF010000573.1, read as the reverse complement.
CTATACTATTTCCTACAACACCAAAAGATTACTCATCATATATTGTGTAAGATAATAAATATATAAACACATACCTCTTCATCCATAGGGCCAAACTGTGAGTTTCCAGGTGCATCCTCTGCCTTTGTAGCCTCCATTGCAAAGCGCAGCAGTCCCTGTAATATGAAATGAAATGTAGTTATTTGAAATTTCATCATACTTTATAAATTAAAACTAATAAAGTTTAGGTCAAGTGACTTGTAATAATAAGAGCTAAATTACAAATAAAATATTACAGTTACAATCTATTTTAATTATAAAAAGGAAAACATGATTTCTACTTCTTAATGTTTAATGCTATTCTCATATAATAATATTATAAAAACTAGCTGATACTCCCAATTAATCTTGTAAATGGGACAAGGATATAAGGCTTATAACAAATAATATTTCAGAAACCAATGTTACAAATAATTTCATCAGAAGAACTCTGATGACTAATGCCTGCAAATTGTAGGAGTAACTGATGATATAATGAAGCTGTGATTCTGTGTGAACCCCGAAAGGGAAACAAGGACGTGATGATGTCAATAATTGACTGGTAGGAGACAGACAGAAAGATGATTATTACTCATCAATTCAGTAAGTTAACCTATAGAGTTAGAAAGCATTATAAGTGAGACATTTTTGCTAACCTGTAAACTCCTTGGTTGTCGAGGCTGGATAGGCGTGGGCTGTGCATTCCCATCATTGCTAGCAGGGAACGTCAATGCTCCAGATATCACAGCCTGATTATTTTGCTGGTTTTGATCCATACTGATGATGCACGATATACCGAACTCCGGACTATAGAAATTATTTATTAACAATTAAATAGAACAATAACTGTGTTGTGTTTAATGACAGATGATCGCACTGTTGAATGATAATTCACAGAATATAATTTATCACGGCAGTAAAGCACAAAATAAATCGTAACACACGGAAAATACAAAATCGAATACTCCAGAACAGAAAGTAAATAAATTTTGACGTTTCATGTATTTTTTTATTTACGTCTGCGACAAGAGTTGCCATGAACAAATTTGATTACCCATTTAGAGGAAACTAGAGTACCCGCCACACAAGGTGGCAGTTTGAGGCGTCGCCACAGTCGCGTAATCCAGTGTTGCCAGTAAACACGCCAAAACTAGCACTCACTGTGCCATACGGCTCGATACATTATATTGAGGTTTCATTTGTAACGATCTTTGGTTGCAGAGCTATAAACTCAAATAAAACAAATTAATATACCAAAGTCAAAAGTCAAAATATTTTTATTCAAAATAGGCCCTATCATAAGCTCTCTTTGAAAGTTATTTTATGATCTAAGTACAAATTAAAAAAACTATATATTGACAAAAGGAATATATATATGAGTGAAGTGGAAGGGCGGTTACGTAGGGGCCGGCCTAATAAGACATATATGTAACAGTCAGATAGACGCTATATTGAAAAAAGGTGACGTTAGGAGTACCTATAACCGCCGAGAGTGTATTAGAGAATGTATGAATGTCAATGAAGCGAAAGTGGTCTGTCAGGATCGGGACAAATGGGGATCCGTGATCTCTGCCTACCCCTCTACAGGGAATCAGGCGTGATGTGTATGTATGTATGTAAAAAAACTATTTCAAACATGGCACTGAGCATTGTCTTTACATATTTTTACCGAGGTTAGTTCACCAACCATTTCGGCTGCTCAAGATGCCACGTCATGAAGACCACGACCGCTCTGATAAGAGCGTAACGATTGAGAAGAAGAAGTTCAGCGGAGACCCTTGGAGAAGAACTAACAAGAAACTCCAGAAATCAATTTATTATAATCACCCTTAACAAACATAAAAATTACAAAGAGTGGGCAAAAAACACAACGCTGGTAATACTAAATTTACCTTTCATACAAAATAACACGCAATGGCGGAAACGTCAAATTTAGTTCCATGTTTGGCTACTGCCACCTTATGTGGCGGGTACTCTATTATTTTCTTTTTAGTATTTTCATTAATAATTTTCTAAAATGTCATTTAATTAATTATTTCATATATTAATTAATAGTGTATTTTAAATAACTGCAATACCCATTAAACTAAGGTCGGGTTAACAATGTTGTGATATCGGTAACACTAGAGGGAGTTACAGCATCTGATATCACTATGTACACATAGGTAGGTATGTATTACGAATACCTACTTTAAACAACGTACAATAGGTATTTTAAACCTAACCTATAGCAATTTATATGCAAACCTTTAATTGAAAGGTTTTAAAACTATTTTTAATTTTTGGGAGTTACATGCGCCATTACTAAATGGGTTCTTTATACTATATTGTATGTGTATTCTCTATCTTCTCTGAAGATCACACTTCATCCATATTAAGCTAGTAATTATATGGAATATATCGTAATTGTTACAAACGATGAGCTTATTATTTTCTAGTCTATAGTTACATATATCTATAGTTAGGGATTTGATGTTTGTTCGATATCATAATAGCAATTCCTAAGCATGTAGGTAGATTGTAGGCAGTATATGCAGTGTCTGTCCACTTGAAATGTAATTTGCCAGTCATTTTCTGAGTTGCTAATGGAACAGTACTTTGTGAGGTTTTTCTATGATTTATTACATTTTTTATTGTCGTTAACGTCCCTCAAATTATAGAAGTATGCCTCATAATTACCTCATTATTGTTATTGAATATGACTGTTTTATACGCAAATACTTGTTACTTAAACTTTGTAACACCTGTAAATTAATCTATTATTACGTACTGACGTCGGTAGATAGTTTCATGAATATGTACTGCACTAACGTAATGGACAACGGAATGACAACTCGTAACGAATTGATGAAATATTTCGTGTAAGCCCCAATTTGCATTTCAAATATAACTTAGTGGTTATATGCTCCGAAAGTCCGTCCACCCCCTCAGTTAATAAGGATATGCGTATAATATGCTATATATGTCTAAAACTGCAATAAAACAAAAAGTAATAGTAATGAAATATGACAGATGCGGGAGAACGCCCGTACCATGCCAAACGGTGCACAGTGAGGCAACATGGCGATCGATTCGGTTGCTTGCGTTCGCTGTTGGCTGACCGTTGCTTTTTATACCAGCAGTTTCAAAGGAACACGTTATTTTGTATCGTAAATAAAAACATTTCCATTTTAATTGCTGACTCATGAGCAGCTTACATGCATTTGCATTACACAAATTAAACAATGAATATAATGTTTTTTTATTTAAGGTTCGACACATAAATTAAGCGTCGATTTTTTACTATGGTATATTCAATAGCTCAATAAGTTCATCATTTATTAACAACATAATACCTAATTATATCAGTATCTGAGTGTGTGTGGTGTATGACGATATTGTAAATCCAACCAGAAACTAATTAGATATTCTAAATAAAGGGGCTAATTATAATTAAAATCTTATAATATTCAATTAATTGCTATTTTTTGCTTTTTTATACTAAATTTGTAACAATTTATTCGAATGAAATAAACCCTTCTGCTGCACAGTCTGCACATTTAGTTCTACTCACTCGGCCCACATACATACTGCTTCAGTGACCAACAAAATGGCGTCTGTTAAGTAAGTATGAGAAATAAAGCAAGTATCAGATCTTCGTTTGAAAGCTATATAGAACTTTAAACTAGTATCGTCTTAAAATATGGTATTGCAAACAGATATATTCAGTTCAGTTGATTTTTGCCAGTCTATAATTATACTGGGCAAAGGTCTCCCTTGTATTCGCACGAATAGATCGATCCCATTTGCGTGCCAGCCGCTCAAGAATTTGTATAGATCATCCTTCTATCCCCTCCGAGTTTCCCTTTCTTTTGTCCACTGACTATCAAAAGGACGGAAAGGGATCTAAGTGGATACTCGAATATATTCCCATCGATGCCCCGATCCCTTATGTAGGTATTACTGCTATTTGGTATATTTTCTATTCTTGTTATTGCATTTAACTGGGTCAAAACGAGTAGGCAAACCTCATCGCTTTTAAGTCATTAGTAAATGGTTAACTATGTTTATGATAAACGACTCTATAATCGGACAAACCCGCAGTTAAAATGTAGTTACAACACATTATTCTGCCATTGTAATTGGACCTGTAACCGCTGACAAACAATAGCATAATTCGTCAAACATGACTCTCGTGTGGTCAGTTTCCAGGATGTGCACAGTATAAGGAATTCTAAATATAGCAAGCGAGACATGTAACCAAACGACAGTGTGTTCAAAGATAAAGTTTCTTAGGAACGAAATGTGAACGCACCGCACGACGCAATATGATATTCTTGAACCTGCATCCTTGCTCAGCTATTATGCGTAGATAGACCGTGGACATAGCGTCCTAAGTAATAGTAGACAGATAACTGATGGCGGCTCAACCGACTGCGCCCTGTGCGATGCGACGTTGCCTCACTTCATCTTTCCTAGACCAGCTTGGATCGTGTTAGAAAGACTAGCTTCGTCTTCACTAAAACTTACTTTCTTGGAGAATTCTTTCGAATAACTAGTTTCCAACGTTAGACAAGTGTTATGACAAATTATGGGCTCTTGTCCATTTGTCAATATAGCAGCTGTATCCAGTTATTTGATCATGTAGAGAACGATTACTTTTAGTTAAGTTAGATACTGACTTAGTGTTAGGGGAAGGGCTGACACCTGTCAATTTGACCTTGACTAACATGTTCAAAAGATAATATCGATGGACACTAAAGCACCCAGCTACCCTGGCAGCAATATAGTAATGACGTCATGAAAATTATTTGAACTCTAGTTTTATAGCTCAAAACTTTTTTGTTATTACAGCGTTATCATTCTGTATTTCACTACGCATTACAAGAAGTGTACTTAAGTAAATTTATTACGCACGAAAACAAATAAAGAGGTAAGCAAATCTTTTGTGTGCACGACAACTTTATCTTTCTCCATCCGAATGACAGTATACGAATCCCATAGGAAACACAGAAGCCGAAAAGATCTCAGCAAGCCATTACTCTGACAAATGAGCCCGTATAAGAAGTCTTCTCCTCCATAAAAAGCGGCCACGATGTAGTCCTCTTGCAGATTAAACTCGTAAAATGTGTAAGCAATTTGTACTATTTGTGCGTGGACCGTAACTGGATTGTAAATAAAAACAGGAAAATGTGTTGGAATTACGCCAAGTTCTTTCTGTTTTTCTCTAACTATCCCTTCATTACACAATACTTCTTTTCGACTTTGAGCTGCGTGTATTGTCATGTTCTTATCTATGATAACGCTAGTACTTTGGCGTACGCAGTTGATAAAAACAACTAACAAACCATTGAAGATAAATACACAATCACGGCCTCAATTTCCTAAGAGGTAGGTATAACTAAGACCTAGAAAACTGATGCCGTACTAATTCATTAGTAATTACGTACTAATTAATGTGTTTTATCAAAACCTCGATCAAGTGTATATAGATAGTGAAGCATAGTAGGTATTTATTTGTTCGCCATATCACTTAAATCATTAAAATATTGTTTAAATTGCGTAAATGGTTGCTGTGAGCATTTCGATGGAGAAATGAAGATTCAAAACTACGCTTATTAATTTTCCTAATCCATATTTGTAGGTCCTATCTTAGGTATGTGGTATTGACCACATGGTACTCTCATTCTCATCGCATTGAAGCATCCACTCGACATTCGACGAATGCACGTCGATGACGGCCGTTGTGACTGGATTTTGCCCACACTTTCGTAATCTTGTTGGAAACGTGAAACGTGGGTGCGCACAGTGGGGCAACGTGGCGGTCGTCCGACGACCTCGTTGACACTGATATTTCTATATTTATAGCAAACCTATGGTAGGTAGATAAACATGATTTTCACACACGTCTCACGGCACAACAGCTATGACGCCATATCAATAAACTATTCAAACTTGTTAATCATACATACAAATACATAGCAGCTCAGTCGGTTTGCCTGACTACCTACGTACAGCTTGAAATTCCAAACGGACCACGATGCTCTGAGTACGGAGAGACGTTTTTAAAGAATTCTTTTTTGTTCCCGCAGCTCAGCTACTATGTGGCTCGTTCCCACTTGGATGGCTGATGATACCATGGCACCATGTCAAAAATTGGATAGACAATATTTTTTGTTTTTCTTTATTTTTTAAAGACTAAAAGAAAGACGTTTATTATTCAAATATTTAAGTGAGGGAGTAATTTACTAATACACATAATGCGTAATTATATTAATGAGAGTACTTATCAGATATGGTGCTATATAATAAGTTTTTTAGTAAACACAATTCAATGGTTACGCTGTTTATGTACCTTTAAATGTAAAGGTTAGATATTGTCCTGGATTCTAATCAGCCCGTACTAAAAATAGTACTACACAGATTTATCATTAAATCTTATAAAGTTTCACCAGCTCTTTTAATAAAAAACTGTATTTTTTAAATCTACGGACCCTCGATGAACGTCAGATTATTTTTTCTTACCCTAGGAAGCTGAAGATCAATTACAATGATTTGGGTAAAATGTTTAGTGCTTGCAACACCAACGCCAGGGAACGGTGGCGCTAGATCGCCTCTCTCTTTCCCGCGGCCCTCTCCCCCCACGTGCCTCAGCCGTCCCCCGCAACCGCGTTGCCACTTCGTACAATTTCGCTCGACGTAATTTCAGTTCAATGGACTTAAAAATCCAAAAACGCGTCAGTAATAGTTACAAATACATCAATGTGATACTAATAAGTTGTAGATAGTGTTCTATTACGTGTTATGGTTTAGTTATAAGTGTGCAAAAGTGTATTTTAGAGTTATAAACAAAAACGTGTAAGTGAGGGGCTCGTGGCTGTTGCGAGCTACTTCCACGTCAGTGCTTCGTTGTTAAAAAGTAAGTAAACTCACTTCAAATACCCCCAGAATAAAAAATAGGTACACTTTCACTATAATACATCGGTAAATTTAATCAAAAACCAATTTAGTGCTACGTATTTAAGAATTGGTTCTACGACTCAAAAAACCTTTAAATCCCTTAAAAATCTGATAAAATCAGGTAATCTGTAATTAAAACTTCGAATCCTTACCATAAATACAAAGAAATGTTAAAAAAATAATTATAATAACACGTGTTGTTACATAACTTCGTGTGTTGAGTAGGTAATAATTAAGGTCATTGTTATATGCCTAAATTTTAAATACTACGCTTGTGATGTCCTTGTTCGGTATAGGTACATTTTATAGTTCGAAATTATTACTATTGCTACGTTCAATAAATAATCTATTGAATGCAGTGGAAAATAACTGCTGCGTATTATAGACAAAACAACAAGTTAGTAACTAAAACTAAATTTTACTTTTGATGTCAAAGTTTTATAATTGACAATAATAAATCTTAGCTTACCTACCTACTTATATCCCAGTCTCCACTTATGTCTAGTTTCCAAAACGTAGGCCTATTTGATTCGCTACACTTTGACGCGTCTCTGAATACTGAATACAAGTATTCAAAGTATAGAAACGAAAACACACGTATAAAATATTTATATTATTTAGACAAAAACAACGTAATTTCTATCCATACAAAATACCCCCTACCGACATCATAAATTAAGTTCAAAAAGTTATGCAACAGTGTTAGGTACCTACGAAGAAAGCTATTAAAATAAAAACGAAAATATATTTTGAACTTGTACATACCTATTTTAGTTGAATTACCTACCTAAATGAGATTAACAACCATTTTCTAAAAACAATAAAAACATAGGTATTTTTGTATCAAAAGATATTTTAATATCATTAAAATTCTTATATTCAAATTTAAATTAAGTGTAAATATTTATAATTTAGTATCATGAACTACATCTAAAAATTAAGTAGGCATCAACAGAAAAATCCGTGTGCTCAGAAATTATTCCCTCTTGAATTTTTCCAGTTCTACAATAAATTAAAAGAATGTAGTGAAATATGAAATACATATTACTAAAATTAAAAGAATGTAGTGAAATATAAATTATGAATAATTTTATATAGCTTTTCTATCATGCAGGTAGGTAGGTAGTATCTATTCAATTATTTTTGAGAATAAAAAAATATGGAATCAATTGCTAAATTCAAAATTATACCTGTATTTTTTATTATAATAAATTGAGTAGGTATCTGTGCTGTTTTTTTTAATAGCATTTATAATTATTCTGTGTAGGCATGTAGAAATTTATTTCAGAAATACACAATAATTTCAATTAGTTTTCAGTTCACAAACTTAATATTTTTAATTCAAATTATCTTTGTCTTAGAATCAGAATTAACTAATGTTTCGTAAATATTATCGTTTTAGTCTTTTATACTCTAATGTCTTATTTTTCACGTACTTTAAAATAGTTACACTAAAAAGAAATCCAAAATATCCCTTCCAATATAATAATAAAGTAAGTAAAATCCCTTCCTTTTATTTCAAATATAATAAAGCCCTACTTAACTTTTCTCCCTAGTGTAGGTATATATAATAAGTCTCATAATTAAATCAGACGTAATCCTCGGATATAATATTCTTGAGCTGGTCTCTGTCCACTGGGACTTGGATATAATGTAAAAGCTAATAAGAAACTAGAGATCTTGTGTTTTTTTGGGCTATATAAGATAGATATTACTCGAAAAATCAGACCTTCACAGGCTAAATGTAACGTTTTTTAAAAGCTGTTGTCCTGACATTGAAAGCCATCAGGGTAATCATTAGAAAGTAACATACACACCCTCCTAAAGGCAGTTTATTAATTGTACATTTTTGTATCGTTAACGTTTTTGGTCCTTAAATAAAAAAAAACCTCTACGTCTCAAAGTGATCGTTTTTTTTACTTATTGTGTATAAAAACTAAAAGCCTGTACAGGACCTAACTGTTCACGGATCTAAATCATACTTTGCCTCTACATACACACGCTATTTCACAATGATTCCGTGCATTGCAAGAACTACCTACATGCGACGCTGTTACATACGTTGACTCCGTTTTATGTTAGCGATCGCATGATTCATAAATAGGTTTTATTTAACTCCTAATGCCTAGACTTACACGTGAGTTCCATTATTGTGACGCCAGATGGTTCGGCTGGCAACATTAAAGCGAATCAGACCGTTTCAATAAAAATAAAATAACTGTAAAATACATTTAGATATAGTGACGTATGTTTCTGTGTTGAGACCATATTAGCTGGAATCTAAACTACGAAGCTGTCTTTCTAGCATGTCATGTATGTGCCAGACTAATAGAAATCACCAAGAAGATAATACATATAACGTCTCCGAAGCTCTGTCCACCCATAAAGGGTTAGAAGGACGTAGTGTTGAACATGTGTCGGGTGTTTTGATATCCGCGTGGGTAAATAATGAGTCAAGAGAGAAAATATTTTTCTCTAGAGAAATAAATGAATAAACTCAAGCAATAAAATAAAAAAACAAATCTTCATGCAGAAAAAGGATTTTGGGCATAAAAATGGTTATTAGTATGCAGCAGTCATATAGTTCACAATACTAACTTTGTTAAGCCTTTTATTAATTGTTTTCCCTTAATTGTCCTGATTTCTTTAAATTTGTGTAAAGATGTGAATTTTTTGGGGGTCTATTTTCTTGATTTTAAAGAAAAATACTTATGTGAAGATGATTAATGTCAGCTACAATATACATAAAGAAAATTAATCTAAGAGTCATTAAATAGCTATTGCCTTCAAATTACGACAAAGTGTTTGTTCGCGGTATAAGCCGTCCATCTTGATGTTTTTCTGGATTTGGGTGTTTGGTGAATCTCTGACTTAACGAAGGCAATAGCGCTGTATAACTTTAAATTACTAATTACACAAATTTAGCCCTCTGAGGTACCTTAATAGTGAATTCACCATAGTTGCGCAGTCTTGTTGTTAACGCATAACATGATATACATCGCATTGATGTATTTAAAATTGTTCTAACCTCTATACACGAAGACATGTATCACCTCTTGTCACGTTGGGTGCTTCTGGTGAATATCGGGTCCAATGTGGTCATAAGTGAGCTACTTTGCAATTGCTATGATTAGGGTTGTGAAGTGTATGTATTTCTTAATGAGGTCTTGTCGGGAAACTATATGAGCTTGGATACTTTTCAGCACCCTTTAGTCAGGACCTTTAGTGGTGAGTTATAAGGACTCCGCGATGGTCTGTGACTACTACAAAAGTATGCTACTGTATTTAATGTCGTAGAAGGCGACTAAGGGTAACTTGAGTCTATTGATCGATGGGCTCATATACTGTCACCATTATTCCTTCGCAAAGCCATCATGAAACCAATTAATGAATTTGCTAAAGTTAACGATGAGATGTTTTACCACCGAGGTTCTGTCCACCCAAAAGATATAAATGGGCTTGGATATAGATGTATATATAAGAGTCCAAGGTGTAACCAGTGTTTCTCGCCGCAGGTGTGTGCAAGTGGTTAGTGCGTGGCAGCTCTGCTGGGTCGTTGGAGCATGCGCGCCGTGAATACGCCATGCTGATGCCCGCGCACCAATGGCTCAGTACACGCAACGCTCTCAGCCTATGCACAGGTAGGTACTATGTACTAGACTTAGATATAAGATCTATACTTGACATGGGCAAGTGTCTGATCAACATTTGTATAAGTGTCATATTTGACAGAGCCATCAGTCATACACAAAAAATGTTTACTTGACATGTACAACAAACTATTCAGCATCTACATAAGTTCCTTACATACATACACATTATGCCTGTTTGCCTACAGAGGGCTAGGCAGAGATCACGTATCTCCATTTGACATTGTAAACTTCGAAATGTTGCCAATACAATAGATAAATCAAACACAAGTTACTTATACTACAAGTGACGTAGAAAACTACGAGTAGCTATTGGGAATATAACTACATATATTTAAGATTAACAGACTAGGCTACGTCTGACTAATAAAACATCATTATGTTAAAGTCATTTGACACTTATCTGTTAGTCTCTGCGTCATCGTTATAAAGTGGTCATTTTGGTTATAACAAAATTGTCATATAACTATTCGATCAAAGTTCACGGCCTAGCCGACATTTATATGATTGTAAGAGTCAATATATAACAGAAAAAAATCGTTTGGTCCTAGTTTTGTAATACAATTTTTGCTTAGGTTAGTCATATCTATGTATGGATCTGTTCATGATGAAATATAAATTATCTTTAGGGAAAAGAATTATTCAAGATACTTAGACTAATAAATTATATAGAGATCTTGAAGATTAAGCTCTGTGGGCCGAATATCGGTAGAAATTCCTACGATACTGCTGCCTACTCACAGCCATTGTTAGTGGAAAATTTATATTGCAACAGCATTTATTGCACCGGAATTGAGCAAGTATTGTTGGACATCGTAAATCGCCCGTACTGGTTCTTGAATAAACGGTAAATTCTAACTAGAAATTTATGACCACTTTATCCAATGGTGTGGTTGGACATGGCTAATATTTAAGCATTAGAAGTATATAAATGTCCTCGAAAGGTTAGAAAAGTCAAGTAGGAGTTTAAGAGACAATTTTACCAATCAAGCTACAAACAACTATTTATCGCGTTATACGCATGTCCAACAACTCCCAGTTCCAACCAGATAATAATAAATACATCTAGTTAAAATACCTACAGTATGTATGTTATACCCATCTAAGTAGTAGGAACATTTCTCGACACAAAAAAATGGGGCGTAACACGAACGCAACTACGCAGTTAAGTCAGTTTCTCTGTCTCATTTTCAATTACGTCATCCAGGGATATCTTGTACGCTAGTGGTAACAAGGTAAACAAAAACAATGACAGAATCTAAAAAAACCCTTCATTGACAGGAGACAATGTATGCGAGCCAAATACATAGATACAATCTCTTGGCACGCCTTATAGGCGCCAAACCAAATTTTCACTCACCTAGTTCGCTATACGTATATGTTTTAGGGATAACGTTATTCGGATTATGATATAATCAATGTTATAATCATAATGGTTATATATTTTGTCAAGGGACAAGATATTGACAACCCTGTCTGTATTTTAGGTTCTTTCTATCTATAGAATTAAAGACACGCGACATCTATTTCTCATTCCCATGACTGGTTTTCGAATTATATAAATGTTTTTAATTTGTTAAACATGCTTCCGGTTTTAGTATGAAGTTAGTCAAGTAGCATTCATAATGGAGATGGTATAACCACGAAACATCATCATGATGAATGCTGACTACATTCTGGTGCAAGGCTTGGTTTGAGTAGCCAAAGATATTACAATAAAATTATGATACTTTACGTTACGATCCCTAATTAATAGTCTACTCGTATCTTTTACCCATAGATAACCATAATTGCATTCCATAGATTAGAGTTCCAAACATAGAGATCCCGCCACATAAGGTGGCAGTTGGAGGCGTCGCCACAGTCGCGTAATTCAGTGTTACCAGTAAACTCGCCAAAACTAGCACTCACTGTGCCATACGGCTGATACATTATAGGTTTCATTTGTAACGGTCTTTGGTTGCAGAGCTATAAACTCAAATAAAACAAATTAATATATCAAAGTCAAAATATGTTTATTAAACTATTTCAAACATGATTAATAATTAACGGGACTTATCCTTCTTATTATATATTACATATATTATGTGTTCCTTCACTCTGTCCGCAATAGACCGTTTAGTGTGTTCGACGTAGGATTTCCCACAGCTGCAATCAATCTTATACACACCCTTATATCTTATATCATGAGTATAAATCGCGAATCTCTTAAAACTATTATTTCAAACATGGCACTGAGCATGTCTTTACATATTTTTTACCGAGGTTAGATCAGCGGAGACCCTAGCTTGGAGAAGAACTAACAAGAAACTCCGGAAATCAATTTATTATAATCACCCTTAACAAACATAAAAATTACAAAGAGTGGGCAAAAAACACAACGCTGGTAATACTAAATTTACCTTTCATACAAAATAACACGCAATGGCGGTAACGTCAAATTTAGTTCCAAGTTTGGCTACTGCCACCTTATGTGGCGGGATCTCTACATGACCCAGTTTAGGATAAAAATACAGCAGGCAGACGACACAGTTATAAATCTGAGTTAGTTCCATATTCAGGCCGCTCCGCTTTTATATGACCTAAGTGGGACTGCCTGTATGAATTAAGTGCACTAATGAAGATTGAAAATGGATTCTGCAAAAATATCCATTATTTTCATCTTTCAGTTTTAATTTCCAGCAGATTCGAATTGGTATTATCATACAGACAGAAGAGCATTATTTCTGTATAAGTTGGTATACGCATAATAATACACTAATTATTCGTTTTTGATGATTTTTTTATTAGAAAATTTTATGTTTCAGACCCTAAAGATTACTTATGATATTATCACCTGTTCCACGTTAGATACATTAACTGGGTGGGACTTCTATGAAAAAATTGCCTTTGTTGTTATGTTAGCCCTCTAGTAATTTACGTTTGACCTAGCTGTATGTAGTGATCTAAATATAATAAGAGGTTGAAAGTATGTCTGACTAAAACTACAATTGAATATCAAAACACGCAAGGTTGACTACCTACTCCAAAATGAATAGTGCCTTTCAATTGTTAATTCAAAAAGCTATAATTTGTCATTCATTTGATTCATTCAACGGTCTCACTACTAAATGAAAGTTATATCAACCTATCAACTTTATCGACAAAATTCATATCGCATTCACTGATAAATATGTACATAGATACATAAGTATTCCACGTTACGTAGATATATAAATCTATTGTGATAAAATTAAATGTTTATTTCGGCAATGCGCTAACAAAAATAATGAATTCTTTAACCGAAGTTGTGCGATGTTGCCTCACTGTGCGCTTACCAACTGTTATTACGCGGCCGCCATGTTGCCTCACTGATGCTCTCAAGCCGAATACACACCGTTTCTAGAAGGAATTCTTCAAAGGATTTTAGTCGAAATGTGGAATGTAGCAAAAAATTTGGTACCTAGGTAGGTAGGTATGTTTTCAGTATTAATGCTTAGTACCTACTTAATGAAAGTTAGTTACTAGGTATGGTATTAAATATTTGGTAGGTACCTAAATAATTTAAACATTTTGGTTAGCTGTTTGTTCAGATGTTACAATTTATGGGTATAATTACTGCATGGAAAACGCAGGATATAAGTTATATGTATTTGTAGAAAATTATACCTACTTAATAGAGATTGGTATTTTCTGATATAACAGACACAGCTACTCTTAACATTTAAGTAGGTACTTATAAATCCTTTCACAGACGAATAAAAAGAACTATGTATATTAACCTACAAAACAAATGATTATTGGTACCATGCCAATGTTACAGCATGTATTGCTATGAAAATAACATAAAAAAATTAATAAAAATCCTGTTTTTTATTATAATAGTCTTAATTAGTACCTCCTACCTACCTAGGTATATTGTTTCGAAATGGTGTGATAAATGCAGTCATAAATTGGTAACACGCAATAATCTAATCATTGAGGCGAATGACTATGCAATAATGTTAATAGGTATTGATTAAAATCACCATTTACTAAATTAGACCAGATTAATTAGTATAATTTAGTGAAAATATTTACTTATGAATGATATTACCTTTTCGTAATATGTAGTTATAGACGTGTTTTTAGTTGCCCTTTTTAAGGATAAAATTTATCATTTAATGTAATACAACATCAGCCAGCTTTTTTGTCTTCTTTTGGCCACCACAGCCAGACAAGACTATACCTACAAGTAAGTATGTATACTTGTATAGTGCTAGGCGCCGATAGAGTACCCGCCACATAAGGTGGCAGTAGCCAAACTTGGAACTAAATTTGACGTTTCCGCCATTGCGTGTTATTTTGTATGAAAGGTAAATTTAGTATTACCAGCGTTGTGTTTTTTGCCCACTCTTTGTAATTTTTATGTTTGTTAAGGGTGATTATAATAAATTGATTTCTGGAGTTTCTTGTTAGTTCTTCTCCAAGGGTCTCCGCTGAACTTCTTCTTCTCAATCGTTACGCTCTTATCAGAGCGGTCGTGGTCTTCATGACGTGGCATCTTGAGCAGCCGAAATGGTTGGTGAACTAACCTCGGTAAAAATATGTAAAGACAATGCTCAGTGCCATGTTTGAAATAGTTTTTTTACATACATACATACACATCACGCCTGATTCCCTGTAGAGGGGTAGGCAGAGATCACGGATCCCCATTTGTCCCGATCCTGACAGACCACTTTCGCTTCATTGACATTCATACATTCTCTAATACACTCTCGGCGGTTATAGGTACTCCTAACGTCACCTTTTTTCAATATAGCGTCTATCTGACTGTTACATATATGTCTTATTAGGCCGGCCCCTACGTAACCGCCCTTCCACTTCACTCATATATATTCCTTTTGTCAATATATAGTTTTTTTAATTTGTACTTAGATCATAAAATAACTTTCAAAGAGAGCTTATGATAGGGCCTATTTTGAATAAAAATATTTTGACTTTTGACTTTGGTATATTAATTTGTTTTATTTGAGTTTATAGCTCTGCGACCAAAGATCGTTACAAATGAAACCTCAATATAATGTATCGAGCCGTATGGCACAGTGAGTGCTAGTTTTGGCGTGTTTACTGGCAACACTGGATTACGCGACTGTGGCGACGCCTCCAACTGCCACCTTATGTGGCGGGTACTCTACATTAGTTTTTCAACATTGTTTTTCTTCTGTCGTGCTTCCCTGACAACTTAGTGCGTCATATTTTACCATTGTTTTTGGTTGTCTGCCAAATTTTTGAAAAGATAACACAAACCCACTTGCGGAAATGGTTGTAAATTCTTTTATTACTTTCCCGTAATTAAATTGCTCTTTTGTAACTGTTCAGCGCAAAATAATATCGCCAAAATACCTACCTACTGCTTTTTTCTACTTTTCAAGGGCATGCGTCTTATCTTGCTGTATGCATAGGTATAGGTACTACAAGATAGCATCTGTCACAAAATGACTATGATGGAGCCAAGCCTATAACATAACAAACAGGATAGAAAATGGTTGCTAGGTTCTATCACGTACGTAATTGTAACAGTTCTATGCCAATGTGTGAATATGTATAAAAGTAGGTATGACAGAGTAGGTATATACCTACTAAACGCCACGAAAGCACGTGATTGAGACGTAATTATTTTACTTAATTTTATGGATTCATCATCTCATTTTGAATGCCACCGTCTGATGACTAGTTATTTAGACATAATTATATATTAGGTAGGTGTTTATCCTAAGTTTTGAGGTCTAAGCTCTTGTATGCTATACTTATAACCTGATCTAGATATGCACCTCAACCTCAGTAGCATATAATGAAATCAACCTTAATAAAACTAAAAGACGGTTATGACGTTGTTAATGCAGAAAGGCGGTTTATTACTTTTTCCTAGATGATTGATGACACTAATCCATCGTCAAGAAACTCTTTCACCATCTCGTTGGCAGCGTGTATGTTTAACTGAGCAACTTGCCTACGAAGTTCCTCTTGAAGGTGACAGAAGTATCAGACAGTCAGACAAACAAATTAATGTTAGAGTACCCGCCACATAAGGTGGCAGTAGCCAAACTTGGAACTAAATTTGACGTTTCCGCCATTGCGTGTTATTTTGTATGAAAGGTAAATTTAGTATTACCAGCGTTGTGTTTTTTGCCCACTCTTTGTAATTTTTATGTTTGTTAAGGGTGATTATAATAAATTGATTTCTGGAGTTTCTTGTTAGTTCTTCTCCAAGGGTCTCCGCTGAACTTCTTCTTCTCAATCGTTACGCTCTTATCAGAGCGGTCGTGGTCTTCATGACGTGGCATCTTGAGCAGCCGAAATGGTTGTGAACTAACCTCGGTAAAAATATGTAAAGACAATGCTCAGTGCCATGTTTGAAATAGTTTTTTTACATACATACATACACATCACGCCTGATTCCCTGTAGAGGGGTAGGCAGAGATCACGGATCCCCATTTGTCCCGATCCTGACAGACCACTTTCGCTTCATTGACATTCATACATTCTCTAATACACTCTCGGCGGTTATAGGTACTCCTAACGTCACCTTTTTTCAATATAGCGTCTATCTGACTGTTACATATATGTCTTATTAGGCCGGCCCCTACGTAACCGCCCTTCCACTTCACTCATATATATTCCTTTTGTCAATATATAGTTTTTTTAATTTGTACTTAGATCATAAAATAACTTTCAAAGAGAGCTTATGATAGGGCCTATTTTGAATAAAAATATTTTGACTTTTGACTTTGGTATATTAATTTGTTTTATTTGAGTTTATAGCTCTGCAACCAAAGATCGTTACAAATGAAACCTCAATATAATGTATCGAGCCGTATGGCACAGTGAGTGCTAGTTTTGGCGTGTTTACTGGCAACACTGGATTACGCGACTGTGGCGACGCCTCCAACTGCCACCTTATGTGGCGGGTATTCTAATTCGTCAATTTATGCATTGTGTAGAAAGTTCAGAAACAAAATTCAATTTCCTTCACGGGCAAGGACGAACTGATAAATAAGAGGCGCACCGCCAGGCAACGTCGCACGGTCTGCCCGGACGAAAATAGGTGAGCAAGTGAGGCAACGTCGCGCGCGATCAATGACTGATTTTCACCGAGTTTCTACGTTTATCTAGTGATAATAATTTTATCACGAATACCCTACGAGGATACTGTCATAATTTGAATTTGTTTCATATCACTAGTACATAGTCCCCAATATTCTTTAGGGGTGATTTTTCCTATTAAATCAATAGAACTCAAGATAAATAGACAAGTAGGTATGTGGCTAGCATTAACGTTACGTAGGTACTTATGATGGCTACCTATTTATCCGTTGATGGCATTGGTATGCTTACTTGAAACATGAAGCAGTAAAAACAACACACAAGTTATAGGCACCTACCGCCTACGTATTGACGCTAACGAGCACGGCTAAAAAATATATGAAATCATGAATGAATTGGATACACATCAAATACCTACCTAATAAATTATTAACTCACAAGAACGCTAGACATCAACGTTAATACTCATTTGGTGATCAAACACACTATATTAACCTTTACGTGACAGTAGTTACCTACAAAGTCTTCTGAAGTAAACGCCATTTGACAAAAATACATCAGTCTAATACATCTTACAGCCATCAATCCTAGCTCATATTGAACTAAGTATGGCCTCTGCCGTCCCTCGTAAGAATTCAGTCGCAGAGCTAAATGTGAGCTGGCAGCCACGTTCCTTATCGATCGCGCGTGCGACGTTGCCTCACTGTGCGTTAGTTAGGTACACTTTCGCCCTGCGAATGCGAAGGCATCTAGCCTAACCTTTTAGACCTAAAATAACTATCTGGCAGTCCAATGTACAGACCAATGCTGACTACGGATATTTGTGTTTTGATGGGTAGATGTTTGTATCTATACTATGTATGCTCTACGTACGTAGAGGATTGAATAGCAA
This sequence comes from Leucoptera coffeella, assembly GCA_030578115.1. Taxonomy (NCBI): domain Eukaryota; kingdom Metazoa; phylum Arthropoda; class Insecta; order Lepidoptera; family Lyonetiidae; genus Leucoptera; species Leucoptera coffeella. The sequence goes on along the minus strand of JAMBLF010000573.1, from coordinate 198,064 downwards.
ATGTTGTTTTGACTGCAAAAATGTTTTATGAAAGTTTGTGTACCGTGCTGCATACCAGTTGTATATCATACTTAATGTTTACTGTTATGGTGGACAGAACTTTGAAATGGAAAAATACTCTGGGAGTGTACACATTTACTTGTTTTGGATGTTTGAGGATCAAGTTCAAATCTGGACCAGTGCTCTTATGTTTTCATATTTACTTTATCTTAGTTATCACATACCATAATGTAGTAAATTATTTGTAATGAACATTCACTGTAATATTAACAAAATATTATTTTATTACAGGTAATTCATCAATTTCTCTTCTTCAGACTAGAGTAAGGTGTTCAAATCATATCACTGTGACTAAAGTATACACTTATGATTCACTAAACTTGTTAGTTCTACATGTTATTGTATAATGTTCCTGCATTTGATGACTATAACTACAACAAACAATAATTACTCATAATATACAATATATACAGGTGATCAAGGAAATATTGAATCTCCAAAGTACTGTCCATCTTAAACGAGATGGAAACATCAACATAAAATTTTTTAATGTTCCCTCATCCACCCTGAATACACACCACAACATTCATCCACCTATTAAAAAAACCAGCATTTAATAAAAAAAAAGTTTTATTAAACTTAGTCAAAACTCGTTAAACTTAACTATAGAACAGTCAGTTTTGCCTGGCAGAGTGTTGTTTAAGTTACAGTTAACTGCCTCCTGCATAACATTAGCTATTTGGGAACGCACCCACATTTTGAGATGGGATGGCAACCTCCTTATTTCTGGTACAAAAGACATGAGGAATAGTTTGTCACTATCCTCGTGACTTGAATCTTCTTCTACGTATACTGGAATGTCTACTTCGTGGGTTATGTACTCGCTTTTGGTGACAGTCTTGGTTTTCCTCAGTCTTTTGGGAGGTTTCTCTTCTTCTAATGTCTCCTCTGGCTCTGGTTCGTTGTCTGGTGAAGCGTTACTGCAAGAATTAACTATTAATTAGGTCTTGTTTTACACATATACATCTTCAGACATAGTTACTACTTACCTAGCTATATTTTGCATAATTATAGTATTATTATAGGGATTGTGATTCTATTTAATATTGGAGTCAATTTCTTAGTCTAATCCCCTTATTGCTTATTGTAATTTAGGTTGGGTTTTAATATTGATCATATTCTGTATCATATAATGTCATAATGAACATAACATACCTATTTCAATAATTGTAATAAGATGAAACATCATTTATAGAACAACTGAACAACTCATTCACTATTAAATAACAGTACATAATGTTCTATCCATATCACTGTTCAACAACGTCTAATGTGTAGGAATAGCAACCACTCACCCGGCATCCTCATCCTCACTGTCTCCCTCAGGGTTGTAGAACCCCTCATAGCCTCCTAGGAACATGAGCTGCTTGAAGTAGATATAGCGCTTCCTCAGTGCGTTTCCTCTTGATCTTTGTCTAAGGTACCTCTTGTAAGCGTCTTTAACTGATTTCCACTTCTTTTGGAGGTAGAGAACTGGAATTAAAAGTTACTCCATATAGTTACTAATTATATGTAGTGTCAAATACTATGTTAGTCTCTAAATTAAGAGTGTTATGTATGAATATCTGATGCATACTACTTTTTCATACAATGTCCACAGTCCTTACACTAGAGTTGCTTAGGTATTCTAGTAATAGAAGTAATTTTAGTACAATAGTCTGGATATGAAACTGGAGAAATATTATCAAGGTCTAGATACCAACAAGTGGATTATTATCTCCTACTGACACAAGACTCTCCCCTTTTGATACAAATTTAATATCACTGCTACTAGAAAACTAGAGTGTAACATATTTCTGGGCAAATTGTAACAAAATAATAGTTATCTTGAGCTGAAATTTAATATTAAGTTCCAGTGTACAGATGTTGTTAAATACAAATAAACATACATACATACACATCACGCCTGATTCCCTGTAGAGGGGTAGGCAGAAATCACGGATCCCCATTTGTCTCGATCCTGACAGACCACTTTCGCTTCATTGACATTCATACATCCTCTCATACAAATAAAGTTATAGGAAAAGGTGGTTCATGAGAGTAAATACCATGAAGTTAATTGAAATTTCTTTCTTTACCCAACATATGTTTGACTTTGAATGCTTTTGCACCTGGATGTCCTATTCATCCCTTTAGAAAGTATGCACAGGCAAAACACCAGGCTTATAGAACACGAGACTTGTAAAGCCAGTCGCTTTTTGAACCTAAAGCTACGTCGATACCGAATGGATTGCGACGGCGGCATACCGACACCTCATACACACGTACTCCGACTCCCTATAAAGCGGTAGGTAGGCAGAGATGTGGAATCCACATATTTGTAATCCTAATAAACAGTTATATCATCCATATACCTTATCATACACACTCAACTGTTATACTTAGGTATATTTATTGCCACCCTTTTTCACCTTTTTTGTCACTTATTTACCTACTAAGTTTTGTTAAACACTTACGTAACCATTTATACCGATATATTATAACTACTTACTGCGATCATAAGCCGTGGCCTTGTTAATTTCATTCCAGTCAGGGAAGAGCTCTGCTCCTATTTCTTTCCACAGATGAAGTCTGTCTACCCTCTCCACACCTTCACCGGACTGCCAGATGCCCGGCCTCTCTTTTACCAGTTCTATCAGCTTCTCTACCTTAAACGTTTTCATCTGTGAATTTTATAGACGTTTAGTTTAAATTTTGATTAAAATACTTCCATCACTTAAATATACCACTAGAAGTCTTCGAATTGCTATACTGTCGTTAAATAACACAAAAATCTTAGGCAAATACTAATAAATGAGTACTACACAAGTCTAAATCACTAAAAAGACTTACTTTGGCTTGTGCTTTGGCATGAAGCGTTTTGGCGACTAAGCGACGCGACTACGCGGGTGGCGACGAACGACTGACGACTTTCGGACGAAGCGGCGCGTTCGAGTCGCTCGCAGGTCGATAACGCTGTTGTCAGGTTCTGCAGTAAATCGCTATTTAATTAATTTTAAATTGTTATTATAACTATCTATACACTTGTGATATTTACAAAGAATATGATGAATAGAAGAAGTTTTATTTTACGTTTATGCAATTAATTAAAAATACAGATTCCTACCTACCTCCTTGGTCACATTATGTACTTTTCCTGTGGGGATAAATCGACTTTACCTCAAATAATTACCCACTCAAAAAATAAATTAGTTAATACGTACTTCATTAGTATGAAGAATTATTAATTCAGCTTATATCTACTAAATAAATTATCTAAGAACGCAATATTCTTTCAATCACTATTATCTATGGTGCGACATAACTTATATCACATGCTTGTTTAACATACTTTCTCTGTTTTGTTTATTCATTCACTTTTATCGTCCTATTTGTGCATGGAAAACAGACGTGTCGAGAAAGGCGACACGAGCGTCAATTTACACTGACGAATGTCGCCATTTTGTCGTGCACTGTGGTGACGTAGTATAAGCCTTTTCCTTCCAAAAAAAACACATTTCGTAAACTTCGAATTGTTATTTCAAAGGTATGTCGATGTAGGTACTGCATGTAAAGAAAGTTTCGTGTAAGAACCACCTAATTATAATAATAGCTTAATTCATGCATACTTACATTGAACTGTTTTATTAATATTTCTTGTAACAAAATGGAAGTATCGTGAAAATTCAACTTTTAACCTATATTCAATAAAGTAATGTATATATTATATAGGTAACTAAGAACTAAGTTAGTACCTACGTCGTACTCAAGTATCTATGCGACTGTTATTGATCTTACTCTGAAACGGATTGTAATAATAGTTATCGGAGTCTCAAATTTGATCGTCATACGTCTCAGTTTCCTCTGAGAACTCGAAATGTTGATACAGGGCGTCAGGTAGACATTTTATCTGTTCTACCTGTCTGCTCCGCGACTCAAACTCCATATTATGTTCACGAGAAAGTGAGGCAACGTCGCACGCAATTCAATGCGACGTTGCGCCTCGTGGTCTCATTTGTAGCTATAATACTCGTTTGTAGGTATAATGTATAATCATAATACTCTAAATGATTTTGTAGAGCTTCGAAACTTAATCACTGAACACGTGTAGACAATGTGTTCTAAGTAATTACAACGTTCATCTAAGTACAAATGTATGTTAGGTAAAATTAGGTACACAAGTTATGAAACGAACTTACCTGCATACCTACCATTCGTTTAAAGAATAGATCATTAAAAATAAATAGCTAACGTCAATTTAGTGTGACGAAACTTAAATATTATTTATTGCCTATCGATTAGTGATTTCATATTTGAAGATAAAAGGATTATTTGATTATCTACGAATAGGAACATTAAAAACATGTTAATAATTCAGTTTCATAGCTGTAAACGTAATGACTACTATCCTTTTACGTCCTCATTGAACTCAAGACAGAACTTACTTGCCAACAACCTAATCGAACGTGATACACGAACGTGAGACCTCAATCCGCCCCCGCAGGGAATAAGCCTCTGAATAAATATTTCACGATTTATAATAGGATTCCCAAATGAATGGTTATTGTGTTTCAGTGCACAAATGGGCAACGTTACCTCCGACGCACGAAAGGAACCGTCGCATTTTAAACGAATGGGGTTTGCTCCGAAATGGTTGCAATGTTTTTTTGTGCACACAGCTGTTCATTGATGGAAAAAAATCGCTTTGTGCCCGACTCCGTACGACCCTTTGGCGTAACGTAATTGTAATTGTTGAGTGAGATTTACTCATTGCTTTTTGATCGGAACGAATTAAGTATGGAGGTTGCAAGAACCTATTTAGAAAGTTAGGACAGACAAAACTCAGTGCTGAATCAGCTACTTAGGACACCCATCTGAAATGTTGACTGTATATCTAGTGAAAAATCGATACGATGTCGTCATAGTTAATAATAGTTGTTATTTTGATACGATCATCATCAAGTGATTGCAGGATTGAGGCTCTTAAATGTTTCAAACCACACTATCTAGTACATACTTCGAAGTGAAATATGAATCTGAACAAAACTGCAAATTAAAGCTAACACTGAAACAAAATCAATCAAAACGCCACATGGCCCAGCTGTGAAAATGTGAGTGACTCAGTCAAATCCATTAATTATTACGTTTGTTTGCGACAACAAAATGGCGTTTCATGCAGTCGGTGGTTAAAAACCGGGACTTATAAATAAGCTGGGTTACCTAAACAAACAGGCGTCGGGAGCAGATTTAATTATCCCAGCAGTCGCTGAGAGATGCCAAAATAGCACTGGCTGACAGGCGCTGCTATGGCGAAATGTCATTATTATTTTTACGCCTAAACTTTTCTGCTCCGAAATAGCCTGCAGTCGAATACTTAATTATGCTACGACAGCTACTGTGAAGTTGACTGAGGACATTTTCTTTTATTGTAGCCAAATTGATAATTGACATATTTGGAATAGAAACAAAATAACGACATGGTAGATAATTGAAACAGCTAAGCTAGCAAGATACTACAATATTCAAGTCCGTCCAAAAGTTTCCAGCAGTGGCGGTAATATTAAATTTCCTTAAAAACTATACTACAATACGTAGTTCAATTCTCTTTACCGGTTTTAGGCACTTGCCACTTGACAATCGCAGTTTTACACGTGGATATTGTGTGATTAACTTTATTACTGTGTTAGTAAAAAACAAAAAAAGAATGTACCTCGGCGATAATTTCGAAACACTCAGATATAATATAAAATATCCTACACATTTGATATAGCTTGATATGTTGGATGTAAACCGTACATACGTTACAGTCATGACAGGCTCCCAACCCTATAGCCATTCCACATAACGTATAGCCGTTATCGATCGCTGCCTACCCCACAATTTGAGTGAGGCTTATAATACCCAACCCCTATCCACAGGCAAGCCCGTAGAGTTCTGGAAACTCGTTTTAAATTAGACACACGCATATAAGTGATTCCACATATGTTTACACCTGTTTTATACAAGTTTTCTGTTAAAAAGGTATTGCATTCTTTTCAAAGTTATTTATGTATCACTAAACCTGATCATTTTACTTGCTTCTCCATGTATTTTCATATTGAACTTTTCTAATAGATACTTAGATCATCAAAATGTAATGATTTGGTAGAAGAACAACCAATGATTTGAAATAACTGATTCCAAGAACAATTTCATCATACAACATTATGCATTATCATGATTTATCTTTGTACCTACTGGATATTTGCGAGTTATCATATTATAATGAAAGACTCACGATACGTGCGTGTATCAGTCATCAATTGAACCCAGCAACAGTGCTTATTATCTTTTGTTTTTATTTACCGCCATTCTCTCCATGCTAGACGGGCAGAGCAATTTGTGATGCAAATGTTAACACTGCGCGGCAACGGTGCCTCTCGGACACGATACGGGCACGCACAAAGAGGCAACGTCGCACCCATATTTACATTATTGCATTTTATTTACATATGCGGACGAAAATAACTTGCGTTGCTCCCACTGCAACGGACTTCACGTCAATTTATGAATTTATTGAAATTCTTAATATGGAAAAATCATACCCATTACGACAGTTAACCCTTGGATTCTCGTGTAGTTAGAAGTAGGTATGTATACCGACTATGATTCACCTGTGACAGCACAGTGACAGGTTGTGTTCAGTGTTACCGTGTGTCTTAAACTATTCCAAGTTTCGAGGAATAGGTATGTTTCTCGTGATGATTTTCTGTCTCTACTGTATAAGTGTTACCAAACCTAGGTGTTTCGCAATGAAATAAATCAAATTATTTTTATTACAAATAATGTGGATATATATTTGGATTGCATGTATATGTATTAGTAATACCGACCTACCGAATTTCTCTACATATTCGCTTGACTGGTGTGTATAATGAAACCAAGGCATGCAATTTAAGTGCACAAATTCCTAACGAATTTTCGGTGAATCATCGACGTACGAGTACCTACCTACATTTAGAAACGTGCAAACAGTATTTCTGTCATGTTTTACGACTATTAACACTTTTGGGGTAGTCTCAAGCTTGAGTTACCTTATTTTACCAGCTAGTCATTTGGTAAAAACCACGGCAGGGACAAAATTGATCAGCAATTCCTACTCGGTAGATATGTTATATGTACATAGTTATGAATATAAAAAGAAAATATATTTTAGAAAGGCTTAAGTAGGATGACGACTATCAAAAGCAAAAGCATTCGATCCATTCGTCATATTCACGAAACGAGCATTGACTAATAACATGTTGTTTTCTGATTCATATCCGTTGTTTTTCTCTTAAATTCCGAGAAATCGGCAAGTGACTGCTTAAATGGCTTCCAATAAATTAATATTTAAATTCACCGTTACCGTGACGGGCAAAGAGGCGAGACTTGTTTCTGCGATCAATAAACTGCTTATAATCCGCAGTTGGGCAAAAAAGAACATACGAGTATGTAGTTATGTTATTAGTAACGTAAGCTTATGCTCTTTGATGTTCGGGAATCGAAACCGCATTATAAGTTCTTCGTATATCGATGAAAGGGTTGACCGAACAAATATTTCCCATAGACATTTACTTAAATTGACCCTTTGGGGACAAGAGTACAAAGAATATTGATGTTGACAGTTAGGCTAATGCTTAAAAATATTTAAAACCTTCACATGAACTAAGTCGCTTTTATCTTCACATCTAGAAGAGAGAAGCTGGTTACATTACACCCAAATCCCAACTCGGATTCCAACTTCGCACTTTCGTTACCATTTCGAAAGTAGGTATGCAGTGGCACAGAACAAACTCATCTGCGTAACAAACAGCTGATTCTTTGAGCTCTATCGCTTTCAAGGTCTTAAAGTTTGAGCAGGGGGAGGCGAGGGGTTAACCTCCCCGGAGGGATGGGGCCCCCCTGCATTACTTGCCAAGTCGGGGTAAACAAGAGTGTTTTTGCGAGGCCCTCTAAAACATGTTTTGCTTTTATGGTTCTGACAAACATTCTGAGGTCGTACATTTCGCTTCACATCACTGTGATGTAAGCGTGGCTAGCTATGTGTCAACAAATGTGTCAATTCGGTTAGGAGTTTAGTATTTGATACCGATTGTGCGTCAATGAATGAAAAAATCACTTTCATTTCACCGATTTTATTGCATAATCCAATTTCTAGTTAAAGGACCATCCTGACAACCGATCATTTATAGAATGTTATCTAGTTCTCCTAAAACTAGATTTAAACTCAAACCTGTGTGCAAAATTTATAACTCAAGATTCTGAGCACCCATTCTGTTATGGAGCTACGTAATTTTACATGAGCAGCCCCCTACATTAATTGTAGCCAATTTACATGAAGCCTACGTTGAAACCGCCCGGATGATTCACACAATTTTCGCTTCATTTCCCTCGCCCGAATCCAGGCCCATAAAGGGTCCGTAGGGACCGAAAATAGAATCACAAGGGTGTAGTTTTGTCCTCACAAAAGCAGAGCAGCCTCTACCTACGCAATCCCGGGTTTGGACCCTTTTTTGTAAAACTTCTGAATAGAACAAGAATTTCGAAGAGGTTTGAGAGTGCAGCTTTTAGTTGGGTACATAAACTGGTAAATTGTGACAAAGAATAGAAATATATTATGATAAATTCAATAACCTAAATACAGCATACATTCGGGGTAAATAAGAGGTTTGTGGACACCATAAGCCAAGTAAGTGTTCCGATGGTGTTGTATTCCGACGTTTTGAAACCATTTTTTATCATGACGAGTACCTAGTAGAGGAACATGCTACTGCAGTGTACTTACGTAGTAAATACTTGGAATTTTCTTATTTGAAAGTAATTTGTAGTTATATTAAGAACGTGAATGCATACTAAAGTTTCCATTAGTCATTTCTAGAACTTGAGCTCGTTATTACTGTAAAACTGCAGAGTGCGAACTAGGGAGGTCGTAATGGGTATTTTTAGAGATTCTGAAAGAGCCATTTCTGTTTATTGTTGGCCTTAACGGTTTTTTTAACAATGCACTTTCATTGTGTTGCCACATAGTGGGTGTTAATAACATGCGTCGAAATTAGAACGAATGTGTTTAGCATTCCGACTTTAGCTTGCCACGAAAACGACTTACACTAAATCCGAATGAGCACGTAGGATTGTCTAAATCCATATGATCAGAGCATTGATCGTAATCCTAATACTAGTATCACGAACTCATATAAATAAACTGATATTATACAGCTACTCGATTAAAATGATTTATCATCTAGATACTAACTTCGTAACTAAAAGTAAAATATTATAACGACAAAAATAATCTTCTCTATAGTTATACCGAAGGCTTTTTTAAATTAATATAAGCATATTCTATACAATCCATTTATGCAGTTTGAGGAATTTACACTGTAATTTGCAACACGATCCGTTATCTCCCATGCCCTCCCAGGCCATCTGTCATAAGATGTGACATCTGTCACTCTGACACCGGTAAAAGCATCCATCATTGATTATATTCTACTTATCACGAGTTGCTCGTTACTGAAGATATTAAATAAATGTTTTCCATCTTATAAGTAGGCTTGTTTCATTAACAGAATAAGTTACCATATTTATTTATGGAAGCTACTTTATATCTTTCTTTTAGTAAACGTCTTTTATAACTGGTAAAGTCTTTTATAACAAACACAAACGTTCACCTGTAATGATAACTACTGCTAGCATGCTCAAATCTTATACATACAATCTTATTTTCTATACCAATAAACCTAATTAATAGCTAAGTCCGCCTCCGTACAAGAACTGTAATGAATCATTCCCTACATAATTAGGGCTAGTATAGTAAGTAACAATACAATTAACTGAAAACTTTTGATTGCTAGTCCAGCGGCGCGTAAACAAACTGCAAGCGGTCAAGGTTCGATGCCTATCGGGGCATTCGAGACCAGTCATTGTTTGATCGGAGAGATTGTACGCGTGGCCTGGCAGACCTTGCTCGTTATTCTTGCAATGGAACGATACAGTTACACAAAAACTTCGTGAGAGTTGACAATAAATCATCGTGTCGCGTGGCTGTACGCCTGGGTTCAATCTTAAACCCTTTGACATTTAAAAAACCTCTGCTCGAAATGAGAATATTGGAACAGGTTATAAGCGAACCAATTATGAAGAAACTTAAGATCCACTGTGTACTTGCTAGTCTATAAATATCATAATCTTTTAAGTATATATCTTCTGGTTCTGCTAGAATTATTCCCTTACACTTTCCATTGGTAGGTAGTCCCGAACGACAGCATAAATATCAATTTTTCATTCTTACCCTCGTTGTAGATTGCTTATTTTTCAAATTCACACTTGTTTATTAATAGGTAGGTAAAAGTTTGGTGCGTGACAGCAAATTTGGCGATAAAAACGTGATTCGAATCCGGAATGAGTTGACAAAAATCCAGTTTCTAATGCTTATTAGCTATAATTTGCATTTATGGTCCATATTTCTCGTTCTTTCTATACTATCTAGCTTACACAAGTAAATACCTGCCTTCTGTTGAATTGAGTCATAGATAGGTACCGAATGAAGTGAAAAATAACTTGACTAGCAGCTAACGTAATTTATTATTAGGTAGGTAGTAGGTAGGTCCTATATTTTATATGACAGAATCACCACCTACACGGTTCAGTCACACACAGCTGAGTCATGTTAAATCCGGTGTGCTATTTTTTCCATTTACCTAGTTCTAATGTAATTGTGTAAATAAAATTACTACGATTATCGTGGTAGTGTAAATCCGTTACGCTTGATATGCTGCATCTCTTAATTACCTGTACTGCACTATTTGCTTACTATGCGTACCTACTTTATAAATATTTTGTGTGCTTCCCATGTGGATAGATCTTCGAATGATATTTCTTCTAAGTATAATCATTGTATGATTTATCTTTAACGATATGATAGTTCATATGAGAACGTTATTGTTGGGTGTAAGATTTAATGATGTTGAAGGCATGGAAGCAGAGCTGTTCATAATGCAATGCCAATACAATAACCAGTTATTAAAACCTGCGCTACTTTCCATCGCGTGGGCAGGGCAAGACAAGATGCATGAGGGAAAAAAACAAAGTACAGTTATCGTCAACCGTCTCGTAGACTTGTCTGGGTAATTTTCCGTTGCCTTCTAGAACCTGTTCAGATAAACAACGGATGTTTTCAAATTACTTACTACTTATACTATCTAATTACCACAATGTAATAAACTAATAGTTTTTTTTCTTTTCTTTGCAGGTAAACTGCGTTTAACTGAGGTATAGAAATAACACTCTACACTAAGGTGATCTCATGCTTGCGTCTCTAATTATAATTTTTACAATCGTTCGTCCTCTTTGGCCCCTCTACGCCGACTGCCGCGTTGTTCATTCAAGAGGGCAACAGGATGTGGGCGGGGCGCGCGGGACGTAGTGTCATTGGCCAACGCGTCTTTTCCAGTAATGGCGGCCGTACTATCCCGCCAATGAGCGCCGAGTAGCTCAACAGTGAGCTCGCGTGCGACGTTGCCAACTCTCTCACAACGAAAAAAAAGCATTCGACCTTCTTCGGACTTTTTTAACCACGTTATCATTTTTCGGGTGTGTAATGGTGGGCCTCAGGTGGTTCGTGATGTGTTGTGGTGTGTTATAGTGACTCAGTGGTGCTAGGGATGGTCTGGTCGTCACGGAGTGGCGAGGTGCTAGTTGATATCATACAGAGGTACCTTCAAATCTCATATTGGTTATAAGTAGGGTTTTAAGATCTCTGAACAAGGATGTGCCTTCATTAAGTATTTATTATATCCGTAGAAAGCAGCTATAAAACTTGTCTATGAATAAATGCTAAAAACGTCATTCCTTCCATCATAAACCATGTTAGAGGAAGCTATATCTATAAAACGTTTATGTCAAGATGCATTTGTCCTAATCTAGTTTAAAATACATTTCAAACTTTGCTCTTAGATAATGAAACTTTATAAAAACAATACAAAAATGTTATTGTTTGTATTTTATGGTCGTCCACGCCCTGAAAATGGGCGTAAAAATGTCTACCAATTCGTTATCGACTACTTCCCTTGATTTACTATCTTCCGGTTACCGGTTAAAAGGTAGGCTTTAGAAATCCACCCGTTATTGGGATTTAGAACACGTAGCTCAGTAACATCCCTATCACGTCCTTTAGAGAGATATTAAGGCCTTCATTTTGTTTACTGATCAAGTAAGCTTTTATGATATTCAATCATTCTAATTGATATCTATGATTTTCTTTACAATGCAATCTTTTTTATTTATATGAAGGCATTGCAGGAACAAGAAAGAATATCAGTATAAGTACCTATAAGTATAACAATTTAAGTACGATCATAACTACTTCTGAATCCTTAACTAGTACCCTGAATTGATATTGAAAGGTAATTGGGTATTAATGACGTTATATGGTGTATTAGCAATCTGACGAACTAATCAGATCCATCTAAGCTTTATTATTGACGTACAACATTGCAAAAATATCTCAAGTATAGTCCATAGCAGGACATCGACTTCTGTCCACCCCATTGTGAGACGATTGGATGTTATGTACGAGACAACAAGTGATAATGACTACATAGGTGTCGTCAATGTTATTAGTGCAGTCGTTCTTGTTACAAATGCGCAGTAGATATAAATATACGCAAACATACCAGTTTTATGACACCTAATCATATTTGGTATGTATGACGTAAATCGAAGAAAAATCATGTTCACATATAAAATACATACACATCACGCCTGATTCCCTGTAGAGGGGTAGGCAGAGATCACGGATCCCCATTTGTCGCGATCCTGAACGATCATTTTCGCTTCATTGACACTCATACACACTCGGCGGTTATAGGTACTCCTAACGTCACCCTTTTTCAATATAGCGTCTATCTGACTGTTATATGTCTTATTGGGCCGGCCCCTACGTAACCGCCCTTCCACTTATATATTCCTTCTTTCAATCTGCTGTCAATCATTCGCATAACATGTCCAAACTATCGAAGCATGCCCATTTCAATCTTAGTCCCTACATCTTCGTTCAAACCGCAACCTTCCTTTAGCACACCATTTTTAATTCTATCAATGTCACTCCTAACATGCATCTCAGTGACTGCATTTCGACGGCATTGATTCTACTAAAATATAACAGCTACTAAAATCTGAATTCTACATATTACCTTTCTTCATGAATCACTCCAGAAACCTATCAAAATCATCCTTACAGGTATCTTCAATCAGATATTAAAATCGAATATCGGTAAATTGGTATCCCAGAATAAGTTGAGATTTTCTTACGTTTTCTAGGAATGGTTTCTATTCAACAAATTCTGGGTACTATAACCATTACTTTAACAAATACTATGAGAAATTGTATTTTCGATAGCGGAAACTGGTCCAGTCGGGTGTCGAACTGTTTACGCCATTTTGGATATGAATGAATTTATTTATAAACCGACGCACCCGCGTGTTTTGTAGACGCGTGTTTATCAAATACAGGAAACGCTGTGAATTAACAAAAGGAATCCATTAAAATATATTTACGGGATCTAAACGCGAAAATGGGACAACCGGTCACGAATTTGTCAACTGACATGCTTTTAGCAATGTGTCAACTGGAATGTCAGTTTAGCAGACTTTTTGTAGATCCTATGTTTTTGTGCGCCTCGACGGTACGCAAAAATACCATTATTTTTGCTTTGAAGCTTTAGACAACTTTAGGCAGAAATACATCATTGATGTTTGGACCCATTCTGTATGATCTGACCAACATTTTCCAAGTATAACTTGCACAATATGTGCGAAATTTACTGGAAATACTAATAAATCTACGCAATCCTCATAAACTTAATTATATAAGTTACACCAAAGCTATAGCTTTATCGTGGCAAAACTCCAAATAGCTTACATATTTTGCTACATTCCCTTCTCTAATAAGGGTCGAAGTTAGGGAATTCCAACGAGCTTTTACTCTAGTACCTACCTAATGAATTGAATGCGAAGAACTTCGGACTCTCCTCGTTTCCTTGTCAATACCATTAGACAAAAGGTCGATAAGTAATGTATTATTCCGACCCCTTATGATCGATATGGACTTGTGAAGAAAGAGACAAAATAAGTCTTGCCTGCATGAAAAATGTATGACAACAAACGGTACATTTCGGAACGTTACCAGGCAGCCTACCGAATTAAGCTAAAAGCATAACCAATGCGTCAAAGGGCATATATGCATAATGCATACGCCACCACTTCCTCAAAAACAGCCTAACTGTAATTTTCATGAATATAACCAAAAAGGTGCTCCGAATAACAAATCGAACCTCTTTTTCGGTGGTTTTACATAGCATTTGTTAGTTCCGTTATTATGACGTTGAGACTATTAGCACAAGGCGTCTAGAACTGCAAATCTTCATATCCATTGGTGCTAGAATTTAGGACACATACCATTTGTAGGTAAAACTGTATGAATCAAGAAATGATTCCCTGTTACAAAATTTCAACCAAATGCAAGAAAAGAATTAATAGGGAAATTCCAAAGTAGTCTAGTAGTAAAATACCATGATGACCAAAGGAAGATTATGCTAGACAAATATTTACAAATCTACATAACTATTTATATCTTAATAGGTATAATTACAGATTTTTTTTGTACATGGTCTGCGCAGATATAGATGTTATAGTAACTTTATTTTTATCGATTATGATTTTTAAACAAAATAACTTTTCACACTTATTAGGCTAAGAGGCTTAGAGGTTATATGTAAATGTATTGTTTAGGATCCACATTTAAATATGTTTACTTTTCATTGTTTAGTTCATCGAATGACTCATGAGCTCGGAGGTGACCGACTTTTCGATCTAGCTATATTTAAACCTTATCTACCACCAATATCTAAATAACGCCAAAGATAAGTGTGTCAGTGTGTTTGTTACTTTTTGCAGAGGGTCAATAAAATCCTAAAGTATTTTGATCATAAAGTATCTGTAAGTTTTATTGTGTAGAATCGGATTTAACATCAACACAATTTATCAAAAACGTACTTACTTGACAAGTCAGGAATGCTAGATTTATAAAATTAAACAAAAAATCCATTTACTGTCAATAAATAAATAAAATAGGCTTAAATATACCCAACCTCCTTGTAATGGCGCTGCAAAAACTTCTCTACAAAATAGACTCTTCACTCCGAATCCATAGACAACGTTCAATAAAAAAGAATTCCGTGTCAATGTAGACTGACGCGTATAAACACAGAAAGTATTACGCAGTCCAGTTCAGCCAGTATGGCCAATCTAATGCCCACATTACATTGTTTTTATTACTGGCGAAAGCAGTGGAACCGTTTGAAGAACACCATTAGAACCTTACGGAGAGAACCTTGGGTTACGATTGAACGAGATTTCGAGTTTGGCGTGAGGCTGAACAAGCGGTTTGTGTTGAGGGTTGGGAGTAGAGCAAAGATACCACCATAGGAGACGTGGTGGAAGCAGCTGGAGTAGTGGCTTCTGCTCCTGGATGTACCTGGTAAATTGATTATACCTAAACCTTGTAGAAACATGCATACTTCTCTTAATGGGATCTCATGTTCAACATAACGAACATAAGAAGATACCTATCATATTCAAAGTTGACAGCAATTCACATGGTGACACGATAATCAATCAGGTTGTTGCAGTCCACTGCTGGACATAAACCTCCTCAAGATTACTCATAGTCCTCTGTCAGCCTCTACCAAAGAATTTGTTCAGTTATTCGTTATGACAAAACCATATCTAATTTCCTTTCTATTGCCGGAATGAGGTATTTGTTATTAATTCCCTAGTGGTTACAGTTCGTTGAATAGTACAATATTCTTTCACGTGACTAGTCTACGATATTACGGAGCATGTGATTCATTGTAGCTTGCATAACAAGAGCAATTTTGTTTCATTAGGCCCGTTGTTGAATTTAATATGGAATTCAGATTGTGCGAATTGTATTTAGGTTTTATATTGACTAAAAAATAATACGTACTAGCTAGAATAATTCATATTCTAGTCAACGTGACTTTTGAAAATGTTGTTGATAGTGTAGACAGTAGATGTACTGAAAAAGGTTGTATATCTAGTGTTTATCTAACTATACCTACATTTGTTCAACGTAGAAAGTTTATGGCTTAAGCAAGCACTAACCGTAACCTCTACAAATGGACGAGAGCACTTTTACTAAAAGCGAGTAAATTGCGACCATCCGGCTTTGAAAGATCGATGATGGACGTGAATCTATATTATACGTAGGTTCTTATATTGTTACAAATATTATCAAGAAATTATGCTAATATTAAATCACTGAAATGTTCAAACCAAAAAGTTGAAACCTACTTCGTCGTGGCATACTCTTTTTATGTTAAATTTTTTTGTTGAATACTTAACTGCTATATGAAACCTACTCAATTGGACTGTCTTAAATGGTGGTTACGAACCTTTGACCTATGTAACAGGTTTTGGTAGTGTACTTACTCGTTGAGACAGACATCTGTATGATAAACGTATGTACAAAGGTAAAGGTTTTATAGGAATGTAGAAGAGTAACTAACTTGTGATTAAACGGGATGTTTGTTCTGAAACCAAGAAAGACATGGCTTTGAGATTAGTTTCTCGTTCTCTTTACACTAACAGCTAGATATATTTAGCTAAGATACAAAATGTTTTTCATGCATTTTAACTCTGTGTTTGAGTTGGTTAAAGCCTCCATACATATGCAATTTCTATGAGGGTTCTCGTGCCAGTGTTAGGGGTAATTTATCCTACTCAGACTGGTTCTACAAGCTAAAGGGTGTGAGGCGTAAATGCCTTCGTGTGTGCAGTCTAATTATTCATGCCTAGCTTGTCTGTGACAGTGTTGTAAATGGGGGAGATAATTATCCATTCTTTTAAACATGTGGATGATCATAGTATACCTTTTTAATACCATAGAATATAAAAATAGGACCTCAATCCAGATGCCCATTAGATATTTGTGTATTCATCCTAACAGTATACACATCTTTACAGGCATAAGCCCTATTCGGTGTGCATATAGTAGGTATAATAATAATATTTAGGACACTAAGATTTCACATACATTTAAGAGGTATGTAATACGTTGTAAGCAAAACTATCTGTAGAAATTTTTTAGGAACTTAAATCAAGTAAATGAGATTTCTAACTACCTTTTCGCGGTCTTAAAGACTATAATACTGTCTGTAGTGATATGAGGAAAAAACTTATCATCAATATTGTTATTACTCAGTTCTAATGTATTCATTACCGCAACTACGCTTTTAGTTATCAAGATTACTCATCTACTGCGTAACTAACGACATGAGACAGGTTGGTAGTTATTTTTAGAAACATATGCTAAACATCCGTGCTGTTATGGATAGTCTTAGAATGGCTAGGTTAGGGTTAGATGAGGTCAATACTAAGGATAGGTAGTGTCGGAAACCCTGAAAATACTCGGGTTATTGCTGGGAGTCCTAGTAAAAATATTACTCAATTGGTTATTGATATTTAAGTAACTTTTACGTTTCACTGTCTGGATAGCGTAATCCATAGTCCTTGGAATGAAAAAAAAACACAAATGTTATAATATTTACAGTTCTAAAATTGACTTCAGAAGCTGTTCCTGGTCTTCTTACCTACATACACATCACACCTAATTCCCTGTAGAGTAGGCAGAGATCACGGATCCCCATTTGTCCCGATCCTGACAGACCACTGTCCTGGTCTTGAGTGTTTAGGTATTCCCTATGACTTTAAGAGACTAACACTGTATCTAGATTTTAGTTCTGTAAGTGCGTTTGTAGTGTCTTCCGTTCGATACCTGGATGTGAACGTTTGTAGTTGACGAGCTGCGTTGTATTTTATGATTGATGGTCTACGTCTTTAGTAAAGATTGTTTATGTGTTGTGTGCTTATTGTGTGCCCATAGCTTTTTAAGTAATGTCTTCCTAATTGAGTATATTAAGCATTTATGAGACTTTTTAGATATTGTGAATCTATTACGCTCATATAATAAATCTACTGATTTATGTATGTATATCCTACTGGTCTATTCGGAGTAGTACTGTCCCTTACTTACCTAACTGTAATGAACGTCTAATTCAACAGAGACCATCCTTGGACTGTTTTCTTACACGTTATTTGACACATTGATATAAACTCAGCAAGCTCACGGATTCGTCTTGAGAATCTACTTTCGCCTCATTGACATCCATACACCTCAAACATACATAGGCGGTTATAGGTACTTTTACTCACTCCTTTTATAACATCTACATGCATATAACGACTGGGTAGGCAGGGATCACGGGTTTGTCTCAATTCTGACGAACCACTTTCGCTTCATTGACATTCATACACCTACTTCTAACATAACCCCTTTTATAACATCTAGTTTATACTAAACGTAGTGTAGGACGCCCCTCTGCCACATGGACCGATGACCTGAAAAAGTAAAGTAGTGGTTGGCTGAAGCCCACGAGTGATCTTGTTTTGTGGCGTAAACTTGGGGAGGCCTACGTCCAGCAGTGGACTGACATAGGCTGATTGATTGAGTTTATACTGAACCCTATGTTTTGTCTATTCGCAGCGGCCAATCGGAGCACGGCGCGCTGGCATTTGGCGGCAAGCCGGGCGGGGTTGTGGCGCCGCCGCGGCCGGCCTACGCACAGCCCTACCCGCCGGCCTCGCTGCGCCTGCACCAGCCGGGATACGGCTCTGCTGCACTCAGTTACAGGTCAGTGTAATCGCGGCTTAAGTTTTGTTTGCTATGAGATCGAGTCGTTGAAGGATAGATTAATAACGATATAGTTAGGTACCTTTATATCAACGTTTCGACCCAGTTGCATAGGCCATGGTCGCGGGAAGTGTCAAAACCTAAGTTGTATCTGTCAGTCATAAAATTACATTTACACATCTCAATAATTGATACAGTTACGTCAGGATTGTAGCTGACAGTCATAAAACTATAGACACATCTGTATAATATAAATGTTAAATTTATGGAACCTATTGATTGTTTGGCTAGTAAGCTGTCACTAATGCAGTGACCATGTACATATTATGTATAGTGTTCGAGGTTCTGAATAAGTGTAAATGTAAGTTGAAGCTACAGGTAATAGGTTAACAGTTATTCCCGGTAAGACAATTGCCGCGTACTTGGAAAACAGTTGCTATTAAGCTAGAGGTATGTTGTAAAATCTACCACTACCATAACTTAGGGTGTAAGTCTAATGTTACTGTAAGGATACATGTCTTTCGGGGCTATTAGATATTTATTACACGAGCAGAATCATAGATAGGATTAGGCCGTATAAGGTTTTGTTAACTGGCGGCGTTATACTGTATTTATAACTGACACTTAAAGACTGACTCATGTATACCGTACATTGCCACTCGCACTTGCTCAAGTGCGTTACAGAATTTAACGTTTGAGTGCGTTTTATAAATATGGAACACTCGAAATGGACTGGAAATGTTTTCGAGGCCACACACAAAGACTTTTTTAATACGTTTATGCCGCAAGCTAGTTATTTAAATAAAAAAAATCTATTATGTCTCCTTCGTCAGAAAAATTATCGCGGTAATGGCTTTGAATATTTGTGACAGGTTGCTAGCCCTATGATCTGTAGTCCTTTAGTTGCATTTTACGACATGTCGGGATGAAAGGCAGCTAGTTAAAATTCTACTTACGTCCCAGCTATCACAGGTACCTATTTTGGATGGGGAAAACTGGGTAGTCTATTCTATTGTGTAGTCTATTTGTAAATGGTACACTATTTGGCCAAAAACAATTATCATTTCAGTAACCATAGCAACAGATAAGATGTCAAACTGTAAATCTGCTTTTTTTTATTTTTAACAATGTTGTCGGTATGTTATCAAAAAGATTACAGTAATACAGGCTAGCAGGTACATTTAAAGAGCAATTTTGATAAGAGTTACTTGACTTTTATGTAAGTAAACACAATTAAATATGAAGATTGTGGCCTCTCGCACAATGTTATCAGTGAAGTTTCAGACGGAATAAATACAAACATAACGCGTAGATCCTTTCAGGGTAGTCATACGTATGAGTGATTACCGTCGTCGTTGCGAAATAATTTACTAAATCATGGCAGAATGATTATTCAGTTGGTACTAGTTCAATGTGACATATTGTGTCTATCACATACTGACACTGTCTGTCATGTATTTTGACGTAATTGCGATGGTCGTCAGACTGTGCTAACTCAATATACTACTTACCTTTGAGTTGATATCGGTCGTGAAGCTATCTATGTATATGTTTTGATGTTTCTTGTAATACAAGTACGTGACTTGAAGAGCATAGGATCATGTATGTATGTGATATGTCAGATTCGTTACAGGTGACGATAATTATGTATGTAGCTATTTATCATAGACTGATGTTCTTAGTTTCAAAATTATATTTAAGCTAGATACATGAATGTTACTTGTGTATTGGTGCTATAATAAATATAAGTGCAGTAGGGGATCGTAGGGTGATGGAAGCGTTCAATGACCTTAGTTTACCCCCTCTGACATACAGATTTATGTTACTTGCATATCGTAAAATAGTTCGTGGGAATGCGTAGAATATAGTCACATGTGGGTTCAAGTAAATATAGCTTGGGTAAATCATGTTAGTGTATTATAACGATGACCAATTAAGTAAGTAGAATTTAATCTACGAAGAGTCATTGCCGTCGAAATAATGTTTACGCGTAATGGTTGTCGCCATTTGGTAATTGGGTTGATTATTTTCGTCTGTTCGTCACGTTGTTGGCTAGGTGGCGACATAAGCGCGAGTTTCGTGGCGCGGTTGCCATGACGACGTGTGTTGTTTACAGGAAGCGCGCGTTTGTATCGGTTTTAGATAGTTCCTTTTGGGGTATTTAGAGGCTTTAGGGACCATTCGAAACCTACTTATCACCGGATGGGCAATATTTAACATTAGCATTAATTAATTGGGAATGGTAGATACAGTAATACCTGATTTATCTGATAGGAATTGTAGGTTTTCCCACGATGTTATCTCATACTGACACGCGTAACTAATTAAAGATATACCTCAAAGAGATTTAAATAATATAAATGACCGTAAATTGTTTTGTGTGTAGTTTACCTTGCTTTACAGTAAAATGTCATCTAAAAATATCTGCATTGAATTAATGGTTAGTCATGTATTTCCAATTTACCAACTTTTAATATTGGTTAAGTAAATTAAATATGTGTAAAGCATTTCAGTTAGGGCAGGGTGGTGCAACAGAACCTGCCACCTACCTGTTGAGTACCGCTAAACAAATTGTGCAATCGTCCACACCGAACAATGTACTATCAGAAACACAATGGGTGACCCAGTGTTTTGGTTCAATTTTATTGTTTGAGCAGGTGTGTGTAGTTGTTTGTTTCGATGTGTGTTAGTCGATTTTTTAATCGATACCTGCTATAGCATTATACAGCACTAGTGACGCAAATTAGTTATCTTTTTGTTTCATATAAAAAATGTATTTTTTTCTACTCTAACCGATTTGTATGTACTTCCGTCTGGATAATATTTGTAACAATTTATTTATCATTAGGAAAATCCGTGTTTTATGACAAATGAAGTGCAGTACACTAATTTAACAATGAGTGGCGTCGTTATTTATTTACGTCAGCGTTGGCCCCACGCGTTGCGATTGGGCGCGTCCAACCTTGAACTTGTCGCGCTCGATTCCCCGCCGAAAACAAGCGCCGATCTGTCAAGTTGACGTCTCAACAAAAGATCTATATTCGTGTGCACGCAAAAAGGCGGCGTGAAAAGTTTTTGTTCTAACCAAACCTTTTTTGTGCGGGGTTTCGGTTCTATTGTGCGCGTGGTCGTATCGGTCACGGCGGTAGTGAACTCGTAAACAGGATATTAATGAGGTACTCATACACGCTGCAACGGATTGTCAATGGCCAATGGTAATTTATTTGCAGTGCATGTGAAGGACCATCTACAAAGAAGACTGTCTTTGATTTTTTTATTTTCAACACTACAATGCAATTATTTTTAGGTACCTTTTTAACGGGTTTTTAGTTATGAACAAAGAACTAAGCTGTTGATACAGTAAAAATATAAATAAATTATGTAGTTTCATCCTACTTAAACTTACCTACTTATAAGCTCATAAACCTGATAAACTTGGTATGGCCATAGTACATCGTTATAGTACATAATGAACGTATAAACAGCATCGCCGATAGTACTATTTGAAACCAGCAAACATTGTTATCAAAGCTCAAAATAGGTGTTGCATAATATTTTTATTGATTTATGTATGTATACACTTGTATTGCGTTCTGATAACGTGATCCTCTGTGCAGTTTACATACGATTTGCAAGTGTTAACATGGCTTAATCGTTATGGTAAACTAGTGCAAAGGATATGTTATTGTATGCAATTCTTTGCCTAACAAATAAATGTCACATGCTCAATAAATGTGTCAGTCATGATTTCATGATTATTAGGCTGAAATGAGTAAATAATATTGTTTAGTTTTGAATGTCTTCTATTATTATTACTTAGATATAACATGTAAGGGTAACTGTGACTGACTATAAAATGCCCAACTTCGAATACCGTCCTCTTTCGACAACCTACTCTTGCAGTACTCTAAGTACAGACAACTTAATGCGTACATA
This sequence comes from Leucoptera coffeella, assembly GCA_030578115.1. Taxonomy (NCBI): domain Eukaryota; kingdom Metazoa; phylum Arthropoda; class Insecta; order Lepidoptera; family Lyonetiidae; genus Leucoptera; species Leucoptera coffeella. Next base: position 175,296 of record JAMBLF010000573.1, on the reverse strand, counting down.
TACATAGAAATTCACCTCCTTTAATCCCTTTCGGGGTGGACACAACTTCGGAGAAACTATAACATCACTTAGACCACTTTGAGCATGAATTTGGATCAAGATGTCATATGGAACATTGGTGACAGGTCGCTAGTCCATCGCCCAATAGATTCCATTTACCCCTAGTCATTTAGTCGCAAACGTTTACGTAGTTTTAACTTTAAACCTTTACGGGACTGTAATGTTAATAGTTTCCCCAATTATTTCCAGAGATGGCAGTAATATTAATAGTTTCCCCAATTATTTCCAGAGATGGCAGCTACGGTAGGCCGGGCGCAGAGTACCGCGGCGGCGCGCGGGTGTCGCTGCTGGGGTCGACGTACCTGCCCCCGCCCGCCCCGCAGCCTCCCCCGGCGGACCCGCCCCCTTTCAAGAAGATCCGTCTATCGGCGGAAAGGCCGACCGCCGCACACCACCAGCCACTCCGAGTCGATACCAGGGTAAGGAGAAATGATGTGACGTTAGGAGCACCTATAACCGCCGAGAGTGTATGAGAGGATGTATGAATGTCAATGAAGCGAAAGTGCTCTGTCAGGATCGGGACAAATGGGGATCCGTGATATCTGCCTACCCTTCTACAGGGAATCAGGCGTGATGTGTATGTATTGTATGAGAAATAATGTACATGAGCATTGTAAGATAAAAGTTCAAAGGGAAAGACATTTAACTATATGACATGACATCTCACAAGAAGGATAAGTTTCTGAAATAGAGTTAGTGATTTTATGGCCATCTCAAACACACGAACACTCTTGCTGGTTAGAAGTACAGCCCTGAAAATACGTACATAGTTTGAATATGGAGGTTGAACTCACGTTTAAACAGAATAGTCAGCACCTTTCGTGACATTTGGTAGTCCATGTCGCCTTTTACGGTTTAAGGGAAAAGCTACTTATATTTCCGAAAGTAATGGTCAGCATCTGTATACGATGATATAGGTTGATATCCTGTCATATGAATTGCTGAATGTCAGGTTAAAAGTGCCTTCGATGTGGCAATAAATGAACTGCCTAGAAGAGGACAATGGAAGATGTGAAGTATAGAAATCTTCAATTCTAATTCAAATGGCCATATGCTTTTGTGGGACGTAAATAGAGAGATGTATTCCCATCTTTTCTTCCCAGCATGTGGTAAGAAATGCCACCCTCTGATCAATGTACTAAATTTTTTTCTAATTCATAAGGCAATTACAAGAAAGAACATTTTAGAATTATGGATTTCCTTTCTGGGACATATAATGGAACTCTCTTCTTCATGACATTCATTCGCAGAAGATAATTACCTTGTTTAATCGTTGCTAAACATTGTACTTTAGCATTTTGTACCTATCATTACCCTAAAATATACAAAATGTTAACATAAAATAGAACTCTCTTCTTCATGACATTCAGTCAGAGAAGTTAATTATAACTACTTTGTTTAATCGTTGCTATACGACAATATACCATAGCATTTAGTACCTACCTTTTAACTATCATTACCCTTAAATATACAAATTGCTGACAATGCTCTTCATCTTTCCAGGAGCCAGTCAACTCATACAATACGGTGGAGGTTCTATCTCCAAACCCACCTTCGGAGAGCACGGTAGAAGACCAGAACTACCGCACCACCAAGGACGACCTGCTCCAACAGATTTCTAAGGTAGGTGCTTCGAGTAATCAGCTTGGTACAGCTTACTGCTGGACATAGGCTGCTTCTAGGGAGCGCCACAAGATATTTTCCAGGCGCTTTAGAAAACTTCTATTCATTACTCTAATGAACCTAGTTTAACTTTAACTCTAGAACCATTTTTGTGTGTTATTACATTTGGTATGGGACTGATTATTCAATAAGGTTGCTAGTAGTGTGGTAGGTAGTAGTGTTAGATTATAAATTATGGTTTAATTTATATTTGGAACTAATAATTACAATCCCGCATCTCTATAGAGAAGTAGGCAGACGTGACAGATCTTCATTAATCTGTATCTTAACATCTCGTAACAAATCTATGTAACTCCATACACATACTCAACAATTATAATAATAGAATAATGCTAACATTATGTTTATTGCATGGTCACATAATTATGTCGACTTCACTGTAATACATTTTTGCCAGCATAAAGAGGACTGACCTAGTGTGGTTCTTACTATGCGTAGCTAAACTTCTATATAAATAAGGAAAGTATGTTAAAGTATGTAACTGACGCGTAAATGATTCTATTATCATCACATATATGTCTGAAATGTTCCTATATTTAGAGTAGATAAACATAGATAGTAAAATTAAAACTAACAATCATAATAACAGGGAGTAATACATAATATTTACTTACTGATGATAAACGTGACTGCGATGCGAACAGCATTGTTAGAATAGAATGTTAGGGCTGGGAGAAATCTAAATTTAACATTTCAAACGTTGTATGTGTATACAAAACATACATACATGTTCACGACCATTAACTCTTGCGGGGTAGTCAGAGGTTCAGGTGTCCATCTCCGCAATTGCGAAGGTAGTAATACTATGGCCACCTCGAACCCACTTGTTAACCATATAGTTAGTACTCAATGTGTCAGGTGGTAAGCCATGTCACCATTTACAAGCATTAACTATTACCTGTTCAATGAACAGGTAGGTTTCCTCACGATGTTTTCCCTCACCGTAGTATTCGACGCATTTCGTAAATGTATTTTTATATTTACAATATCTGGATTCAGAATCCTCAATGTCTACCTTAGCAATTACAAAGGTAAATAACAAATCAAGTTTGGGAATTAAGAAAAATCTAAAACTGGAAACATAGTCCTAAATGCAATAAGAAATCAATTGAATCACGACTTGCATAAAGGGCACAAACCACATTTTAGTATATTGGCATAATATGCTTCTTTGTCTTCAACAATAGAAACAAACCTTAACACATTTTTTACGAACCGTATCGCCGTATACCTATCACGTTGGGTGCTGTCTATCTAGTGATACGCGGGCTTCGAATGACCCATACCTAACATGCCTTCGAAATTTCGGAGATGGGCATTCAAGCCTCTGACTACCCCGCCATAATAAAAAAGGGAGTGTGTATACACAAGTCATGAAGCGTATGTTATATTATGTCAAATAAGGAAACAAAAAAAACTTAATACTAACAAAAACTGGAAACATAGCAGCAATAACAAAATAATTGGATCATGACTTCCAATAAGGGCACAAACCTCATTTTATTATATTGGCATAGCCCTTTTTCCAAGTCCTGTTTCAACTACAAAAGCAACAATAAACATACCTTTAGAAATCTCTTAACGCCTCTATTCCCATTCCAGGTGGACAGAGAGATGCTGCTCACGGAGACGATGCTGACCAAGCTGAGGAAGAAGCAGAAGGAGCTCCAGGAGATAGCCTCGAAGCCAGCCGTGGTGGAGGAGCCCGAAGAGGCGGCCCCCACCAGGCACATCGGCATGGCGCACAACATCTACGCCGAGAATAGGAAAAAGGTAATGTGGTACAGTGTTATACCACAGATAATATAATACTACTACTATGGTGGTTACTGTTATAGTTTATGGATACAAAGTACATGGAGGAATAGTCAGTTTATTTATATACTAGTGACCCGTTCCGGCTTCGCACGGGTATAAAATATATAGCCTACTCCACTATTTAATGGATGTTATTATACATATGAACCTTCCTCTTGAATCACTCTATCTATTAAAAAAAACCGCATCAAAATCCGTTGCGTAGTTTCAAAGATTTAAGCATACCAAGGGACATAGGGACAGAGAAAGCGACTTTGTTTTATACTATGTAGTGATGTTCATACTGTCGGTATTATGGATACTGAGTACACAGAGGAATAGTCAGTTTATTTATATACGGCTATTAATTAGTATATGATACAATGGAGGGGTAACGCTGTCGGGAGTCAGAGGATTAAAACTAAAACGTTATAACACAATATTTGGTGCATTTATGTATGTTTAGAATTATGTTCTCGGTATTTAATGTATAGGAATTGTTACGTTACATTGTGATGGATATTCTTACATAACATAAGATACTCAACAAAACCATGATTATTCCGTTCCGAGTAGTCTCCGTTTCCAATGTCAATCACCGCAATTAGTTAGTCCTCAACTTTAAATTAGTTATTCAATAAACATTACCTAACATCACCCTTAATTTCCAGGCTGCAGCCTCCCACGGCCTCCTAACGAACCTGGGTCCCCAAAACGACTATCCCCTGTACAACCAGCCGCAAGACACAGAGGCCTATCACGAGATAATTAGGAAACACAAGTTGCTAAAGCGCCGAGTACTAGCTCACGTGACGAGGATTAAACAGGACATAGATAGGAAGGAAATAGCCCTGGTCGAAGCCTATACGCGGAGCCAGGCCGATTGGGCTAAACGGGTCGAGAGGATGGAACAGGGACAGAAAAGGAAGGCTAAAGAGGCCAAGAATAGGGAGTTCTTTGAAAAGGTAAGAGACATGTGAAAAAGGTGACGTTAGGAGTACCTATAACCGGGAGAGTGTATGAGAGGATGTATGAATGTCAATGAAGCGAAAGTGGTTTGTCAGGATCGGGACAAATGGGGAACCGTAAGCTCTGCCTACCCCTCTACAGGGAATCAGGCGTGATGTGTATGTATGTATGTACATGTGAATACATAAAATCCTTTACGAGTAGTTAGAGAGTGTCCACTGTCAAATGAGTATTGTGATGGTCTCTTACCACTCGATTTTGTACCTGATAATCAGTATCCAACGTGATAGGTGCTGCCATGCTGTGGTATACGTTTTTGGAGAGGATAATCTAGTATATATAATTATAACGTACGTATATGTCACGATCGTCATTAATAAAAGGATAGTGTGAAGTAACAAGGTAGTGTGACCATAGTGGACATTGCAAGGGTCGTAGGTTACTCAAAGGCAAACATTTGAATTTAAATTTGGTAAACGATTTTAGCTTAATTTATTGTTTAACCCAGTTCCTATCTATAAGGGTCCGGCTCAGGAGTATTTAAAGCTAGTCAAATAGACTAGACAGATATTCTTGAATGAACTAGGCTTAGTTTAGTTGGTTTAATTTGTTCGAAATATTAAACAGTGCTCAATCTGATAGCTAGATAGTTCATTTACTATTCTAGTTGTAAACCGTCTTCGAAAGCCATTACAATGCGTCGTACAATGCGTTTGTTTATAGAATATACCTAACTAGTGACCCGCTCCGGCTTTGCACGGGTATAAAATATATAGCCTACTCTACTATTTAATGGATGTTATCATACATATAAACCTTCCTCTTGAATCACTCTATCTATTAAAAAAACCGTATCAAAATCCGTTGCGTAGTTTCAAAGATTTAAGCATACAAAGGGACATAGGGACAAAGAAAGTGACTTTGTTTTATACTGTGTAGTGATATCTAATTTAATACTTCTTTTTCACACGTGCTAATCGCTGATTCCAACTCTTTCCAGGTATTTCCCGAACTGAGAAAAGCACGCGAGGAAAGAGAGAGGTTCAACCGTCTAGGCGCAAGAGTCAAGTCTGAAGCCGAGCTGGAGGAGATCGCTGATGGTCTACATGAGCAGGAGCACGAGGATAAGAAGATGAGAGCCCTGGCTGTGGTGCCGCCGCTCATGCAGGATCCTCTAGTGAGGTTTCGATACCATGACACGAATCGTAAGTGGTCATTGACTGTATTTTTCATATTTGGCTAAAGTTTAAAGGAACATTAAGAAATACGAAAATACACATCAAAAATAATACAGCTAAGGTTAGGTTTAGGTTGGGACTGTATTATTCTGGTGTACAATTACACCAAAATAATACAGTCCCAACCGAAATCTAACCTTTGCTGTGCGTTTAGCTACATTATTGGTGTCTATATCAGTACTTTTTATTAGTGTTTCTGGGTTCATAAAAACAGGTGGCCTACCTGATATCCACGCGTTAACTAGATACCACATTAAGGTGGTGTTGCCGTTTACAAGTACAGAATTTTATATCTATTCTGAGCCAGAGGGGTTTCCTTACGATGTTTCCCCTCACCGTGATTGGTACAATATTTTTGTTTACTTCGATCGCTAGATTATACATTCGTAAATATTTTATTAATAATCCTCCTCCTATCTAATTCAGGATGGACAGAATTACGGAGCTACAACGGCTAGTTACTCATTGTAGGCATAAAAATATTGGAAGCGTGACAAGTACAGGTCATCCAACTGTCACAATTTAGCAGTTAATTTACACATCTCTGTCATTTAAGCATGTGACTACACTATTTAGTACATAGTTGTTTACGTTTGTTGATCCGTTAACGGCATGTTCATGACACTATTTACGGTTTAGAGATACTTTTATGCTGTGGACTTGCTTGACTTTTGATGAGGGTCTTTTAGTTTGTTTCGATTGTTAAAAGTAATCTATCCATAACCTATTTTTATTGTTGTGATAATCCTTAGTAATCAGAAATGCTTTAGGTATGATCTTTTATGTGATAATAATTGGAACAAACGATTCCTATGAGTGAGCGCGCTATAGTATACTAACTTGTACATAAAAAACGCGTTTACAACCATTACCCTTGCGGGTTGGTGAGAGGCTCGGTGTCCATCTCCGCAATTGCGAAGGTTGAAATACAGATCTAAATTTTGTACACTTATAATAGAATATTGTACATTTAAAATCACAGGCACTACATAACAGAACACACTATATTACCTACAGTAACTGGTACAGAAAAAGACCCTTTGTAACCCGTTCCTTACTCCAGGCAAGTGCCAGGACATGTCGGCCGACCACAAGGAGTTGCAGCACCTGAACGTGTGGACGCAGAGCGAGAGGGACGTGTTCCGGGAGAAGTATCTGCAGCACGCCAAGAACTTCGGCCAGATCGCCTCCTTCCTGCCGCGGAAGAGCGTCAAGGACTGTGTTAGGTGAGGCTTTTTTACTACTACGCTCAGTACCCAGTTAGTAGCGTACTTATGATTAATAAGTAACGGGACTTATCGCGTATGTTTTTATATAATAAACTGACAGTCTGACTATGGCTGCTGCAACGTACCCGAAACGTCGGGTTAATAAAGGTAACTTTATTATATAAAAACATACGCGATAAGTCCCGTTAGTTATTAATCATGAGTATAAATCGCAAATCTCTTAAAACTATAAGTAGCGTACTTAGTCAGTCACCTATCAAGATTGTTCGGCAATAGTACTCAGGTACTATTTCTCTGACTCTCACTTACATCTCATGAATATCCCTTGATCAAGCAATTGTGGAAATTTTGTAAAAAGATATGATTATTAAATTGGATCCTTTTCATTACAGTATTTAAGTTGTATGCCAAGTGCCCTTGCATAAGAATAGGAAGTAACTTTATGAGGTTTTCCTTCGCTGTAGAAGTGATTATGCTTTCAATATATGTAGTTATATAGTTAATTGACACCGGCCGTAGATGGGCAATCATTCCTGTTAAGTTCTATGTATGTATATACACATAAGACTACATAGTTGTATCCATTTAACCCCTATCTCTCCCTCTCTCCAGATATTACTACCTATCAAAAAAGCAAGAGAACTACAAGCAGCTGCTGCGGAAGCCCCGGCAGCGGAGGTCGGCGAGGAATCCGCCTAGGGCTGCCGTGGAGCCCGACCTGCCGCCCGGCGTCACTACTAGGCTGCAGCGCTCTCAAGGTTAGTATTAAAAAGAAGAGAAATTATGCGTGTGTAGTTTTTTACATACGTACTGTAGTGACGAACTTAAGTGGCAATTGGTAAGGATTGTAGTATGGGTTTTTATATTCGAATGATTAATGAGAGATTATTATTTATATTAGATCAGGTTTTAATTTCAGTTGTCTCGTTTTTATACATATATACGTGACTGTGCATACGGAATAGGTATGTTATAGGTAAATGCTAAACTAGTTATTCACTTGTGATCTATTTGATGGACTAACAACCTATAACCAATATTCCATCATTAGCTAAACATAACTTTACATCAGCTTATAAGGGTAAATATTTCCAGAGGTTTAATGACTACATCTGAACCTGGGATTTTTTTTAAATCAACTTGAAAGATGCAAAAGACGTAAAGGTATCTTTATCAATGCTTAAGTAACACTACTTTTGCAGGAACAGGACCTCGTCTACCAGATAAAGAGCAGAGTATGGAAGAACAACAAGCCAACGCCAACAATGCGAATGAGACTAACACTAACGCCATCGCAGAGTCCAGTGGCACTGCGAATAGCAGGTATGTGGTGCTATTTATATATGTACTAGCGACCCGCTCCGTCTTCGCACTTCTGGCTACATAATGGATGTTATTATACATATAACCTTCCTCTGGAATCACTCTATGTATTAAAAAAAACCGCATTAAAATCCGTTGCGTAGTTTCAAAGATTTAAGCATACAAAGGGGCATTGGGAACGAGAAAGCGACTTTGTTTTATACTATGTTAGTGATGTTAAGATATAAAGGTTATTATATCATCAGCCTGTCTGAATCCACTATTGGACAAAGGCCTCCCCCAAATGACACCATTTCTCCCTGTCAGTCAGTGGCCGTTCGTATCCATTCGATGCCAGCCAACCTGCGCAGGTCGTCTCCCATCTTGCAGTTATTATATAGGAATAACTAATTTGGATTAATAAAGTTCGGATACTGTCTACTCTCTGGCGTTTATAGGTTACGTTATAATAAGACGTTTTATACTTAGATTAGCGGCTACCTAATACAAAAATGGTTATTACGAGTATATTTTATAGTTTCTGAGGACAGCGTGTTTTTGGATAAATTAAACAGATATTTGCACAACTGTATTATTTGCTGGTTATTAAATTATGTTGATATGATATGTAGGTATCTCATTCTAATTGAATTGGACATGCAGGTCAATTGGAATAGGTCCAACATGCGTTTCTGATGGACTAGTTTTTATACATAGTTAAGAGACATTATGCATTGATTTCCGTCTACATATTTGCTACATAATAACTATAGAAACATGGGAATAATAAAATTCAATGTGAAGGGACGCCACCTATTACTGCTAGAGAGAATTCCTTACTGCTCTGCTCATAGGTTGCGCCTGTAGAACAGAGATGGCACTGTTTAATCTTTATGTCCGGTGTAAACTTATTGTTTACAAATCTTTAAATAGGATAGTATTTTTCGATAGACTTTAATATCTTTATATTCAGATCACAGATATTAGGTGAATATTATCCTCTTAAATATGCACTAACTATGTAATACGAGATGTGGCTTAGATGGTAGGTAAAAACATCCTGAATTCGAAAGTGTCGAGTTCGTTGTGCCCCCAGAACTTATATAATTTTTTTAATAAATCTATATGGTTAGATAACCGTAATACAAATACTCTTAATTCTCTATGCTGTATGTAATAAGATATCAATATACAGTTTTGAGTTATTGTATTAAGAGTACTGTCGCTCGATTCAAAAGCGTAGCGGGGATCTTTTTAGGAATATCTAATATTAATCACTTAACGTCGAGAACACTGTATCTAAAGTGGTTTTTTAATTACACAGTTCAAACAACGCTCATGTTTCGTCGGAACATGAATAATTTATGGCTTTTTATTCTCTTGTCTCGGATTGTGAGCGGTTCATGATTTAATTGAATACTTAGATTTTTTACGTTTAAATATATATAAGATTAATTCATATATATAAGAAGTAAGTTGACTATTTAAATAGGCTTCATTAAACTTGGAAAGTAAACTAGTAAAAAATACATTTTTTTTTTATTCAAATAGTATTTCTTCATGTTTTCCCATTAATTAACTTGATAGATGAAATATTATGACCAGTTTACTAAACAGCTTTAATTGCTATCTAAATTAAACAAAAAGGTTGCTCGATAAATACTGTTTTTTTCCCAATTTTATAAAACAAAGTACTAATGTCTCACACGATATAACCTAAAATTATTCTTACATTAATTTCGTAACAGTACTTTACCGGGAAAGAATAAACTGCAGAGCTCTGCATTTAAGGCAAACAGTTTTATTAATTAAGCCAATTAAAACAGCCGGGGTATTCAGAGTTAGAGCCCGGTGATGTTTGTGGAAAAATCTCGACACACACTGCCTCGCGTTTTGATGGAACATCGGAAACGAAGGGATGGGAGCGTCTTGTCGATAAAGACTGTCGATAAACATTTAAGATTCATGTGTTCAGATATATAAATTATTTGAATACAGCAATTTACTTATAATATACACTAGGATTCAATAAATGCTTTGTATTTTAAAGATATATATATCATTCGTTACTAAGTACATAATTGTATTATCTTTTTTGTATTATTCGAGCTATGCTGGATTTGCGTAAATTAGTTTTCATTCAATCTCCCGAAAAATGAGGTTGTTATATGTTCAGGTCTGCTTATATATTTGTTTTATTCTTTTTCTGAAATCTTTCTGGTTTTTTTTTTGTATTTTACACCGTTTAAATTTACTAGCCCATAGCAGTAGTAGTAATATAGGATAAAATTATATAATAATTCTTTTCAACACACTCAGTTTAAGCAATAGTTCGCACACGATTGTTGGCGAATCATCGACATCGATAAAACGTTACGCCCCACCCTAATCCTAGGGGAAGTTCGTACAAATAATCACAGCGAGTGATTGTCAACAGCAGGGCAGCGCGAATAACAAAACCCCAACAGGCATTTGTTTATTGGACTTGCAATATGCCAATTATGGGATTGGGAGGTACTTGGGTTCAACTCCCAAGGGATTGAAAGGCAACCCTTTAATAACTAAAGAAATTAAATTTAAATGAATCCAACATTGTAAGATAGATATAGATATTTATATCCTGTGCTAGTATGAATGTCCTTTGTTAGATGAGGCGTAAAAAGAATGCTAAATAGCTGCCGTTCTTCCCGGCATGTCGTTAATGGTGACTAAGGGACTAGGGGTTAATGGAATGTACTAGTAGGCGATGTAATGATTATTACATCGCATCGCCATTATCCTATGTTTTGAATCCTATGTACTTTTATGTTAACTTTCTTTCTAAATTTTATCAACTCGAAAATTATAAAGAATTCTCAAAGAATGTATGGTGTTTAATGACAATGAGATTTTGTATTATGGAGATCGATGTTATCAACAATACCTTTTTTGATCATGTTTTATGGTCCAACCATTCCATAGAGTCGGTAGGCATATTAATTTCGCGAAATGCATGTGTAAACGAAATTCACTTAAATCAGCGTTTTTGAATCAACAGCAAGCGGCATGCAATACATTTGATTGCTTTTTTGAACTGTGTATCATACCAATTAATAACACAACATAAAAGAAAACATTTATGTTAATGATGAGAAAAAGGTGACTATAATTTTAGTTTATATAGATCTTTCTATTAGTTTCATATCTCGGTTAGACATTAATCATTATATTTATAAGTTAAGAGTATTTTTTACATATTTATACCTTATTTTTGTGAATCATATACGAGTATAATGATCAATATATTATAGTAATTTATATATTACTAGTGACCCGCTCCGGCTTTGCACGGGTATAAAATATATAGCCTACTCCACTATTTAATGGATGTTATTATACATGTAAACCTTCCTCTTGAATCACTCTATCTATTAAAAAAAACCGCATCAAAATCCGTTGCGTAGTTTCAAAGATTTAAGCGTACAAAGGGACATAGGGACAGAGAAAGCGACTTTGTTTTATACTATGTAGTGATAGTAATTTGTCTATTGAGTAATATTCTATGGCCTTATTGGAGCTATTCTTGCCATATTCCAATCTGGATCGGATCAAAGCTATGCCACTGATAGAATGACTTATTAATCAGTTTCGTCCATTCATCCAGAATTGAGTTGTTAATTAACGCGAGCCCGAGGGTAGACAGACAAACATAATTAGCCAAATTCGTTCGTTAATTAATGCCGGCATATTTATTTTTGGTGCGATTTTTCGGAGGGTTAATCGGGGTTGTAGGGAAAGATTAGTATTGGGATGGTTCAAAAGTGAGGAAAAGATATCTAGTGCGCTAAGATATAATATGATATCTACCTACAGAAAGTTATTTTGAGTGTAAAATATACTATTAATACATTTGTACTTCTTGAACATGTAATTAAGTATCGAAATTATAATCAATGTTATACTTACTATGTTCGTAAAAGGCATGACCAATGAAACAAAAAATGTGTTATCACAACAATTATTATTTAATTGCAATAATTTCGTTGGTAAGATATTTCGTCCGATATTCAGGTTACACTAATAATATTCTCATTCATATAAACCCTTGCATTAAACACACATAATAAGACAAAAGGCAAACACACTCACGCCCTTCAACCCTTACGTCGTAGTCAGAAGTTAACGTGTAGTAATACACAAATTATTAATACTTCTATCTACTGATCACTAACCACCATATTTGTCACCAGACCGGACCCGCCAAGATCACCAGCCCCGTCATCCCCGGCGGCGGTACCAACCCCGGTCTCGACGGCGGAAGCGGTCTCGGTACCGCCGCCCCAGAGCCCAGCGCCGCCGGTCCCGCCGCCCGCCCAAATGCCCAATGGGGATGCCGAAGAAAACTGCACCACTGCTAGTGTTGTGAGTATGATTTTGTGATACATACACACATAGACAACGCGCCTGATTGCCTGTGGAAAGGTAGGTTGAGAGAGGTGTATGAGTGTCAATGAAGCGCAAGTGGTTTTTCAGGATCGGGGCAGACGTTGGTATGTTGAGAACGAAAGTGTAGTTTGGTAGATGTGGTTATGGTTGACAGAGGTAAAATGTTGGGTAGAAGTTAACGAAACTGAATTGGTTTTTAACATTCGTAAAAAAACAGGTTACGCTCCCTAATCTAACGAGGGGTATGTAGAGACAATAGATCTCTATTGGCAAACCCTTTTCGTTGTATTGATATCCGTACAATTCGATAGCATGTATTATTTTTTATAACAGCTTATTACTATAATTGTGTGTAAGTATAGGGTAATATAAGAAATTCTAATTTTTTATTTATAGAGACTGATAAATATAATTACTCGATACTAAAATACAAATTCCCAAATAATCAATTATAATATTCGTAGTTCCTGTTCCATCATATTTAAACCTAGCTCTTTTTATCCCTATAATAAAACAACCATTCTTGTTCAGTCCACAACAGTGGTGCCGGTACCAAGTCCGGTGACGACGACTGCGGCGAACAGTGAAGCCACCACATCACCCCAGCCGGCCACCAGCGTCACCGCCAGCAGACCAGCGACCCCGGAAGCTGGTGAGTTTGATTGACTGTAACCTGAATATCTGACTACCCCGCAAGGGTTAGGTCGTGAATGCGTACGTCAAATAATGTGTATGTTTTGTATATAGTTGTTGGTTTTGTTGACTGTAACTTGAACCTCTGACTACCCCACAAGGGTTAGGTCGTGAATGTGTATGTCTTTTTGTGTTGTATATAGTTGGTGGAAGAAAAATGGTAATATTTGTATAGTTAATATAAGTACCACAGTAATAATAGTAATTCATTGATCGAAGAAAACGGTAGAATTTCAAAGCTAAGAGACAACCAGTGTCAGGCAAATATTTTGACTTTCAATTAATGTACTGTACTTGTACTTATGTTGAATATAAACATTTGACTTTGACTTTGAAGAGTATTATTGAGTGACACTGGTTGTAAGAACTTTGATTCTACCGTTGGTTCGGAAGCCCTAGCTTGGGGAAGAACCAACAAGAAACTCCCCTACTGTAGTGTAGTGAACTATATAGTGGCTTGGTTTGGTATAGGCAAATTACGTTGGTTGCTTCTTACGATATTGTTAGAATAGTAGCGGCAGGTAATAAAAGATGGTAGTTAAGCTACATTGAGAATTAGAAATTTGACTAAAGGATTTAATATTTATATGCTAACTGTAAATGAGTGTTTCTTTGCACGAGTCTGTAAACGTATTAACAAAATAAAAGTCACAGAAAGTTTAAACTAATATTTATTTATAATTAATGCTAATAATAAATTTATGTACAGGATTGTGCTTTTTAAATTGTATGTACGTATGTAACAAAAGTTAAATAGGTTGAGCAAGTTACAGTTAATTCGTTTAAATGATATGTTTTAGGACACGTTATACCGTAAACATGTGAACTACTATTTAGTATTTTAAAATGATATGCTATTAACTTTATATGAGCTTCGATAATAGTAATAAATAAAATTAAATACCATTGCAGAGATTTAAACTAATAAATCAAAACGTAGTACCTTTAAAAGAACTCCACTAAGTTTACATTGTTTGAAAATGAAACACACATTTATTGCGAATCACAACACAACACGGATCGTTTGGCCACCATTTCTTGTTGTCATGACAACGGGGCTGTCACTTCAGTCGTTGACACACGAGGTGGAAGGTTCCGGCTCCTCAGGAAGTGGGGGCTCGTCCGAATGACATCGTTTCCTGTGCTTATGCACGAAGTAGTATGAAGGGAACTTGCATCCACATATCTTGCAGGGATAGAACTGTAGGTTCCTCTGTTTCCGTCTATACCATTGCTCTGAAGGCTTCACCCAGGATGTGTTTAGTACTCTTTTAAACTTGACTGGCCCGTCACAAGACGCCACATCTAGAACGGTTTTCTTTCGTTCCGGTGTTGGAGAATCGACATGTTCCACGTCCAGTTCACTCGATATGGTGGAGTTTGGTGAGGAAGGTCGCTCTTCGCAGTTTTCTGGTGTTGGGACCCTGGCTCGTCGTGGTACGGGTCTGTGGGCGCCAGGGGGCGGCGCTGGCCTCGCCACGCAAGGGTTGGGCCCGAGCCATGCGCGGTAAAGGGACAACATACTCGCAGCTCTGTCCGCCACTGACTGACGCAGACTCCTCGTCTAACAGCCCCTTTATACAGGCTCTGTTTGCACTTCGAATCGGGCTTTGAGGGATTCGCGTTTTAGTGTTTAGATTGTTTTGCTTTTGATATTAGTTATAGGCGAATATGTTAGGTTTTATATCTGTTGGAATAAAAATAAAGTTTAATTACTGTGCACAGTTTTCTAAAACATGCTTAAACTTATAGCATTTCTAAAATATTTAGCTAGGCACCTTAATTGAGCTGGGTATTGTTATGGATACTAGATTTCCTCTAATTTATTTTGCCAAGAGAAGCGACCCACTAAAAGGAACAGCGTCTTGAAGACGTTTGCTCAATCTCAACGGCGAGTGGAGTATTTGCGCAGCCCACTCTACGTTGGAAGAACGTTTAAGCTAAGTGCTGTAAGCTGAAAGATGTTTGGTTTTAAAATGGATTTTCTCGGTCGAGGAAATGAGGGCATTTGCGATGCTAATCGCTGCTTAAATGCAGTTTGGTATAGCCTTTCTGGCTGTTGTCTATTACTGGAACAAGCATAAAAATATTCTATGTACAAAAAATCCGAAATAGATAGTTATTTTAGACAAAAAAGCGCGTAAAAACCCTCTAGTTTAAGTCACAAAAGAAATAACGCGAATATATGCGAATCAGTCTGTGCAAATCAATGACTGATACTAAATATAAACAGCTTAATAAGTGATGTATTCAATAACGTTTCGCATACGTAGTTGGAGCTGCCAAAATCTCAGGTGAACACTAACTTAATTGAGACGGATGGAGATGAGTTCGCTACTTGCTAACTATGCAGCAACTGCAGGAATATAGCTATTTAAGGAATCGATATTATAATATGTATTCTACTTCTATTTCATAGATTCCAGAAATATAAGGAGAAACATTGATAAAGTACACTAAAATGTAAAGCAGATTCCTGATTCAGGAATACCTAAAGCTCTATTTAGCTATTAACTTATAAGTAGTTATCGTTTGTGCCATTATGAGAAAAAGATCCTAATTCAGCTTGGTATTTTAAGAGTTTAGCTGACATCATAAAGGCACCGTAAAAGACAGATTATTATATATGCATTGTCTTATACAGATGTCAAATATCAATAGATTACACGGAATATATTTTTCTACGCTTTATCACTATGGTGTGCCCAATTTGCCATGGTATTAAAGAAAGCCTCACAGAACCTTTTAGTGCAATTAAAAAACGCTTAGTCAGCGTTCAAAGGTTACAGGGATTACCACCGTCAACACATGTTAGGGATGGACACAGGGAATTTGCAATGAGATGGGATGTAGGTAGAACGCTGTGATGGTTACAATCAGGTTAATACGAATATCTAATTTATGTAATTTGAACTATGGTGTGTGGTACTACGTAAATTAGGCGGGTTACTAATTTTAGCTTCATAGAATATAATGAATCTTTATTCGTGAGAATATAATAAATCTGTACTAATATACATACCGATACATTCATCTAATTCTAACCTCTTGCTAGACGTTAATGTAGTAATATACGAGTGATTTACCTAGTCTCTTATTCTTTGAATCGCACTTTCTTACGATACTCATTATAATAATCTAGTTTATATTTAGGACACCAATAAAATTCCTCCATTAAACCTCTGATATTTGATTAACCTATCGTTTGACATGTGAAATAGGTGTTCTGATTTCGGAGGTCTCAAATGGTGCGAGGTGAAGCGGCCGGGTCCTCAGGGTATACCTCCCCCACCCTGGCAGTTCAAACAGCGGTTGTCGCTAACCAAACAGTCGCTCCTTCAAAGGAACGATAAAAAATATTACATATTTTATTCATGCGTACCTACCGCTCTGAGAACACGATAGCTTTTGTGATGCCAATTATGGCAAGGGTTGATTGGCTTAAGGTTGGTGTGATAAAGGAATAAATAAAGGAACGTTTGTTTATTGTACTTAGGTAATAAGTTATAAAAGAATGAAGTAGTATCGTGAATAGAAGTAGTAGTAAAGTAGATGATATAGTTTTGTGAATAATGGGTGTAAAATTGTTTAATTAGGGGACGTGAAGAAAGTGGCTTTTTAATTGTTTAAATATAACTTTGAACAGATGAAGAATTATAATTTTCGATAGTTTCTTTGATTACTTTTTTTCCCTTTATAAAATATCTTATTTAATTGACTTACAGAAACACATATTTTTTGTTTGAATATCTCTATTCTGTTGCTGAAATATATTTTTTCACAATGGTACGTTATAAAAGCCTTTGAATTTAGTAGGAAATGTCGGTCCTCTCGAAGCGCAATATCTGTGAGGAATAATGTCGGAGTATTTGCCTTATCTCGACGAGTGGTTACCGAGTTTGATCCCCGGGGAGGTCTCGATTAATATTGAAAGTTGTTCATTGATGTTTTTTCTTGTTAAACGACAAAAGGGGGTTTGAAAGATTCATTGTTGGGTTTGTAACTACAAAGAATCTTGTCTTTTTAGCTTATTTTGGAGAAACAAAGAAATTTCATACATTGTTTAGGGATATACGAGTATTTCATGTATTTAAGTGTACTACATTCGTTAATTATGCTTATGCTTTTAATTTAAAGCTTGAGGATCCTTCTATTTAGTAATTTTTTTATCAAAAATATTCTCTTCATTATCAATGTTCGTAAAGTATAGTGAATACTGGCTTAGTTTTACAAATATCTTGTTTTGTTGTACATAGCCCTTTTGGTTCTTATTCCAAAAGTTTCCGACTTATATCAAGTCTTGTAAGATAGATCTACAGTCGCATCCCTCACGATTGGTGTGTTTGTACCCCTGCCCACGCCGGTTAACCGGAGCGCGTTAATTTAACGAGTCCCCGCTCGCTGTTTGTGTACGTCTGTGTACCCTGCAAACATTAATATTGCTTCGTTTTAGAATTTGCGCACGTGTATTTGCCCACACAAAATCGCTACCGACAAAAATGTGCTAGGATATGTGTAAATCCCTGGTGTTTGTTCTGGGTTATAGTTCTTTTTTATTTAAAGATTTTAGAGCTAGTCTTTGTAGGTACAGAGCTATATTTTTTATATCGTTTTTAGTATGAATATGTTTAAGAAGTAGTTATTTTTTATTTGTTATCTGAGCGTGATTTCGGTAGCTTTTCGATTAGCCATCTAAAAATAAATTAGTCTAATTTATAAGCAGTATCACAAACTAGCGATTCCTTATAATATTTACGGGAATGATAGGTTGTTTTACATTCATATATGAAGTTTTGGGAATTGCAACCGTTTAAACTGTTTCCCGAAATCTGTGCTACTGAATAATTGAGACTGTTCAACTTTGTAGTCTCATTACTGCCCAAATAGTTTATCTGTGCTGAGATTTAAATGACTTATAATGGTTAAAAAGGACTATTTATATCCTTATCAGTACTTTAATAACGTGGCTTCGAGTTAATGTTTTTCAGGATACTTGGTCTTTTTTTTTTAGTTATATGGATCATATCGTGGTTGTAGCAAAGTTATATTCTAGTTTTATTAAATTTAAACAATATATAGAGAAGTTTAACGTAAAAAATCATAATAGATTATTATATAAAACTTTTATATAATTTGAAACACATCTTACCCGCCAATTAGCGAAAATCAAACATCTCTTAATTGGCATGCCAACGTTGCTGGCAGTGTTTGCATAGCGTTGAACCAACACCAATTAGTCAGTGGCAACGTTGAGATAGTTCTGTTGGATTTTGGAGCGCGCCCCATTTAATTAAGCTTGGAAATTTTCTTGTCGAATAGAACAATGTAAATGCTTCATGTACCTAATTGTTTGAAAAGTTGATGGTAGACGCTAGTTCAGGAATAATATCCTACAGACGGACTCTTCAAGGCAAACTATCGTTATAAAAGAGAAAATTATTACAATTTCTTTACTATTATATCTATAACTATACAATTTCTATTTTGAGGAAACGATCGCTACTTTTAAACAATATTATTCTTATAAAGTTAGATTTATAGGTATGCGGTAGGTATAAAATTTTAATTTAAAGATGTTCACGTTGGTTAACTATATAGATCTGATACTTACTAGGATAAAGTTAAACACTATCTTCAATTGGGGTCGGGCTTATAATTAAAACAAGCAGGATCGCCGCGAACTGTCAGATTGCAAATCTGCTAAACCGTTTAGTTGTTTTGAATGCGAATCCGAACATTGGTGCAATGTAGCTTTTGTGAGTAGTGAAGGCAAGATTCGTACTAGAAAAATAATCATTATAATATCTACTGAGCAACTGACCAACGGTAGAGTTATAGTTTTAAGACAACCAGTGCCTTTGATTAGTCATTAATATAATTATCTCGACGTTCAATTAATGTACTATTAGTGTAACTTATATTGAATAAAACATATTTAAATTTTACGTGCATGGATACTGCACCAAATGAATTAGTAGCTCCTTGGTTAGTGTATTATTATTAAGATTAGAATGAATTATGATTTATTAATTTAGAATACTATTTGTTCATTACTCTAACGTAAAACTTATTACTTCTCTTCAAGTTTTAGTAATCATAATATCATAACCCACTGTAATAATCAACTATACCCAAACTTCACTTCCGCATGTACAAACTGAGATATTTCACTCAGATATTTCGCCCATTTGTCTATAGATATGGCTTTCCCTTCTGATGTTCCCTGAATACCTAGATCCCTAGTTCTAAGGTGCATACCCTAGAAACTGGCAATAACTGCTAGTGAATAATGCAGGACTACTGCACACCCCTAGCAGGATTGCTGACGCTAATTCCAGCGCAGATTGCGAGCTTCACCCGCTGCTATTCATTATTCTGTTTGCCTGAAGCCCCGAGTTGAACTGGGCTTGTGTTTGTGTTATAGAATAGATGTGTAATGCGAATGTTTGTACCTGTGTGGAGATATGTATGTGGTATAGATGTAGATAAGTTGTAGGTGAAATGGGATTGTAATATGTAGGAATTGGGTCTATAATAGGGCTTGGTGACTTAAGTATGGTGAATTTCAGTAATTAATGTTCATTAAGCATATTTCGTTTGGTTAGGTATTCTTTCTTGAGTTGAGACTATTTCTCTAAACAAAAATTAAGTACCGAAACCCAAAATGGTAAATTATTGATAAGTGGAATTACGAAATAGATAATATAACAATTGATGATTCAGGAATATCAGGAACTTTAATATCAATGTAGAAAAGTTTAGATATAACACCAGTCTGTTTTTTATCGCTTAGCAACTGTTCACATCTAATGTACGTTCTAGCCCAACAAAGTAGAAAATTTCGGGTACAAATTCAACGGCCGTTATCACTACATAGTATAAAACAAAGTCGCTTTCTCTGTCCCTATGTCCCTTTGTATGCTTAAATCTTTGAAACTACGCAACGGATTTTGATACGGTTTTTTTAATAGATAGAGTGATTCAAGAGGAAGGTTTATATGTGTAATAACATCCATTAAATAGTGGAGTAGGCTATATATTTTATACCCGTGCGAAGCCGAAGCGGGTCGCTAGTACATTATATATCCTCATAGACTATCAAAACCCTACCTCTAAACTAACCCTCCTTTACATCTCAATTCCAGCCGTGACCGAACGAGTGAGCACGCCCACAGCAAGCGTCACGACGTCATCAGTGACAGTGGTGACGTCATCTGTGACCACAATAGTGTCGGCATCTCCGGCGCCGTCGAGCTGCGCGGCATGTGGTGCCAGCGGAGCCACCAGGAGCGTGTCCAGGTCCAGGGCGCACCTGTACAGGCTAAGGGCTGAGGTAGGTCACAGATGAATTAATGAAAAATACTAAGGATTTATATGTGTGTTTGAATTTGAGTATTTGTATCCTTTTCTGGGCTCGTTGAAATCTCAAGGAGACAATATTTTGATCACCTCTAGCTAAATCGACGAGATTGTTATGATATTAATATAGAATATTGGTGGCAGGATGCAAGCCCATCGTTTCAATTGACTTGACATAGAGTTCCTTATTCGCAGTCTAGCATATTTGAATACTGTTTTATATTTATTTATATCCATGTACCAATACAGAAAACGCAATTTTTTTTTAATAATGAAGATCCGTGATCTCGGCCCCTTCGTAGGAAGAAAATCGTGATGTGTATGTTTATATGTAACATAATATATAATTCTATATTCGTCTACCATATATCTCCTCTTTACAAGAATACCATGGTCCGGTTTAAAGCCTCGTTATTCTTGCAAATAGTCGTATGTTTTCTTTAAGTTTTCACACCTAAATTACTTGTTCCTCAGGCGGTGGCGGGCGCGAAGGTGTGCGAGCCATGCCACGTGCGTTGCGTGGTCTCCCGCTACACGTGGTGTCCCGTGTACACGTGCGAGACTCCCAAGGGAAGGGCCAAACGGCTCAAGCATCTGCCGCCACGGTGGCACGACCTGCCCGCTGAAGCCAAGAGGCCCATCTGTGAGGAGTTTAGTGAGTATATTTGGATACTACGGGTTTTTTTAATTCTTTATTAAGCCATTCACCATTAAGGTTATGTCGGCTGAAGTACTGACCGACTGACCGACTGACTGAAGTACTACTGACTGAAGTACTACTGACTACATTTGGCATCACAACTGACTAAATATTCAGCCGAAAATAATTATTTGTATTTTCAACTTTCACTAAGCTGCTGACTTTGTTGACGAACCATAGACGACTGTACTACGGGGGTTGATAAATGATAAATGTCATCAGTAGTTAGGTGGTAAAGTGGTTATGAGGGTTATCTGACTATTGGTTTATGTGGATGTGTGTCTAATGTGGAGCAGATGATTTGTGGAAACCTGGATACATTTTTAATCAGAATATAATAGTGCACTGAATTGTGACATACTTTGACTTAAAGGTATGATTTAGTAATTATAAATACTTTGAATAAAGAGTTATATTGATCTGGCCTTCACGTGTGCTCTCGAGAGCCTTCATTATTAATTGTCTTTTGTTTAAAAGTGAACTATACTGTCTAATAACTTTCGATACCTAAATTACGAGTCTTGGTTTTTACTATGAAATGATTTATAAATATTGTGTTATCTTATAGGAATCGCGGCGGACCTGAGCAAGTGCTGTCTGTCGTGCTTCAAGCAGATCACGCGGAAGCTGGAAACCATCGGGGAGCCCAGCATGGACCCCACCGACGAGGAGGCCACCAAGTATGTACAGCATACAGACATCATATTAAAATATCACATCATCTGTCACATCGAATAGTTATAACATACATTTAGCTGACACTACTACTTCAATACCCATTTCTATTAATTTGCAAGAGCGGCACCCAAAAGGAGTGACGTGTTATTCCATGACGGTGTTTACAGGCGCTGCCTATTGCATGTTATGAAGATTGTACAGGCTCCTCATGATACCTTGTTTCTCTCTACTACAAAGTTTAGTATACAGCAAACAAATCACGGATCCATATCTATTATCAATTACCCACATCTCTAAAGTCATCTGTCATGTTTTATAAGTTCTATAAGATTTAACTTTCTGTCAGGTTTAAGAACCTTCTCCGCGAGCATGGCACGGCATGGGACAAGATGTCGGCAGCGAGCGGACGCGGTGCAGCCAGCCTCAAGGCGTTCTACTTCACGTACCGGAAACGGTTGCAGTTGGACGCCATTGTGGCGGAAAAGCAGCTGCAAAGAGGCAGTGATACTGAGTACTCGCTGTTGAGTTCAGGTGGGTCTGGTTGCTAAGGTAACAATTTTAGGATTATTTAGGTGGTAGATAAATTCAACTCTTAAGAGAAGATTTTTTGGTCATCTTTGTATATGTGGTGACATTAGTATCGAATATTGGTGAAATGTTGTAAGCCTATAAGGTATGACAAGTATTATCCCTGAACTAACTCGTGTTTCCATTTCCACGATTGCTGGAGAGGTAATTTGTAGTTTCGTTTCATGTCTGACTTTACACGATGACACGGTTCGTCTATTATGGATACTCAGTATCTTGTGAAAAGTAGGCGCTTTTTAGCTATAAATCACTCCGCAATAACACCGAAACCTATCCACTATCTAACACAGTATGCGTGAATCTATAATGCTAATTATAACTTTCATTTTATGACACAGGTGACACGGACACGGCGTCAGCGGAGTCCCCGCGGCCCCCGCCACCCCCCGAGCCGGCGCCCCCGCGGCTCAAGCGAGAGGAGTACGACTCTTCGGCCACCGAGACTGCTGATGAAGAGAATGAGACTCCCGCTTCTAAGGTACGTGGGTTAGAGTAACCGGGGTATTACAGAAGCTCTAAAACGTAATATATTCTTAGTTTCATTAGACGACGACGTCTAAATTCTTAGTTTCGAGATGATAACATCGAATAGTGGGCGTATGTTGGTAACCCGTCTATCATTAGATTCCAAGTCCCATAGCCTAAAATGCCGATATAAACGGCATCTCAATAGCATTTGACGTCATAGACTGTAACGTAATAGATATAAAACTAGACGTGTATTGTACTGAGCCTATGAATACAGTTCATTGGAAATTATCTACTATTTGATAAAGAAGAGTAAGGAGTTAATTATGGTATCCCATATATAATCTCTCTTGTTACTCCAGGCTGTGCCGACGACGTCATCGCCGACGTCAGTGGTGGTGTCGACCGCGAGCCAGGCGCCGCCCGCCGTACGCAACGGCCGCGCCCCGCCCACTACCACGCCGTTGACTGTCCGCGACGTGGTCTCTGACGTCATCGAGTTCACGCTCATGAAGAACAACCAGGCTGTGCCGCCCAAGACTACTATTAATAGGGTATGTGTTGACGTTTGTTGTACGTAGTATTTGTGATATGAGAGAGAGACGTGTATGAGAGATATGTTGAATGAGGATGTGTTATTTTTTCAAGGTTCAGATAAAAATGAAAGGGACTAAGGAACCTTAATGTATTTGAATGTAGTCGAGATGATATTTCAATCCAGTAAATACTGTTATAGTGATTTTTCTTAATGTACAAAACAACATCTGGAAAAATGCTTGTTTTACAATCTTGTGTATTTATAAGTTAGAATCAAAAATGATATCTAACAATAATTTTAAACCCTAACTGTAACCCTTTCTAGGTTCAGATAACAAGTTCGTCAGGCACCGAGGCGAGGAATGCGTCTTCGACCGCGAACGCTCGGGAGTCGTTGGCAACACTCAGTGTGGTGAACAGCGGCCACAGCACCCCCGTAGGGCTCCGGTCGCCCAACAGGCCGGCCACCATCACGCCTATCCAGACGCCGGCGCCGCCACCGCCCCCTGATGGCAAGGATGGGGTGGTAGTGGTCCACATCGAACCCTGCGACCTAAGTGTCAAGCGGCCCAGGACTGAGGCGCCGACTGTTATGAAGAATGTGTCGGTATGTAGTGGTTTTTAACGTTAATACTATAGTAAATTAAAAAAATGAGTGTGAGTTTAATAGGTTTAATAGTATGGTTGTTGTTTTTTTATAACAATATTGAACTCTGAATGAAATTTGTGATAGTTCTAATTTATTTGCTAAACACTGGTTGTGTCTAAAATATATTATCTACAGTTGCATTACGTGTAGTTTATTGTACCACAATTATTATGTTATTAAGGATCTTAACATCTTTTTGAATCCCTTTTAATAATGTGCTAGGTAAATTATGACATTACAGTGCTATGATTATCTAAGTAGAGTTCATAATATTTCTTTCGTATACAGAACTACAGAAGTGCAGAGTACATCGACCCTCAAAGACAACAGCAGTACGCTTGTAACGTGAAGCCCCCGAGGCCGCCACTGAAGCTCTCTGCCGCCACCAAGGGCTCGATAACTCAAGGCACCCCCATTGATAACACACGCTTTGACGTGCGCCCGCTCCCACCGGATCCTAAACCAGGTTTGTGGACCTCATGTTAATTGAATGAATGAACGAAAGAATGAAATTATCTATTTTCGAAAATGATTTATAATCTGGTGAATGCAATAATGTGTCTTTTTGGAGGATGGACAACTAATGTTAGAAATTGTAAAAGTTTAATTCACGATTCATTGATACTCTGCTGCTACTACATTATCTGTATATTTACAATTGTTACATAAAAAGTTACGGAAACTAGTTATCATACCCATAATTAAGCTTCTCACTCCTAAATCTAAAATCTGCCTATTTGTGTGTGCTAGTGACTTTTGAAACGTCTGGGGTTTAAGGGGAGTGGAGTGGAGTGGGATCGTGGTCTGGATGTGGACGCTCCGGGGAATTTTTGGCCCAGAGGTTGTCGTTGGGAATCCAGCGGGGCAATGCTGCGAGTGTGCTGGGGGCATTTGTTTCTGGGTGCTAAATTCGGTACATTAGTAGCGCTGTGTAATATGAAACAGTTTGTTAGATTTAAGTTTTTTTTTGTTTTAATTTGTACATACTCCTAAATTAAAATAACTCCCTCATTTAGTACAGATCCGTTTAGTAGTATCATATTACCTGTTCACTGCGCAGAGTACGCATAACTAACACACTAACTACTTATGCTATCGTTCCCAGGTTCGATTACAGCCGGTACGCCGGTTCATTCGCACCTGGCCCCGGAGAAGCGGCCCTTCGACTACTACAAGCGACGCAGTCCTGGCGGCGCCTACTACTCGCCCAATCAGCCGCGCCCGCACTCGCCCGGATTTAGCCCCGTTAGTACCTATACTATGAATTTTGTAGTGCCTTTGTAGTCTAACTTTGTAGTCTTTGTAAGTTTTTATATTTTTTTATAAAAGTTTGTTTGTTCAGTTAGTTAATTCAGTAAGTTGACTTATTCAGTTTTCTAATAAAGTGTAAATGATTTATGGCCTCTTCAAACTCAGTTTTAACTATATAGTCAGCAAGTAATGTGATAGGTGGTTTTGACTTGGCTATTTATTGGAATAGGTATATGAGGCAGGTTTCCCTATGATGATACTCTCGGGTAAAAGATGAATTAATCAAGTACAGGAACTCAGCTTTATCTTAGTATTAGAAATTATGTATTTTAGCATTATTTAGATTTTTGGACACTCATAATAATATACATACGAGTTCTTATGATACCTGTTGAAATTCAAGTATCTTTTATTCTCCATCATGTATAATAATATCCCTTCATCATCACAGAACGCAAGCCAGTTCAGCGGCCGCAGCCTATACGACACGCAGCGGCTGATGCCTGACCGAGCCCAAATACTGCGGGACGACTTCATCACGTCCCAACAGATGCACGGGGGAGGCAGGAGCGCAGGTGGCGCCCCCACGCCAAGGGAGACCGTGTCCGTTATCACGAGGCACACGACGCCGCATAACGCCTATGTACATCCGCCACCTGGTAAGTGTTTACTATTGTTTAGGGGTGTTAGGTGATGGGATAGATATTCCGCATAATGCAGTGGCATTCATTATTTAGTAATGTATAAGAGAACTTGATATAAATATAACTCCACTGCTGGTTTTCTCAAGGGTAAGCCACGGTCTAGTGATGTATTCGTATGCTACTTTGTGTCGTGTATAATGACAAGATTCTTTTGTCCCCGGGGTCTCCTGAAAAGGGTTTTGCGAAATTTTTATCATTCAAATAATAATCGACACCCCGTCACTGTTACCTAGTAAATATTATAACTTTTAAGTTTTGTGCACCCAAAAAAGATTGGATGACCTGAGTATATAGTAATAAATGACAAACGAAAAGTCATACGTCATAAAACAGTAGTATAATATGAAAATAACGGTGTTGACGCGGCAGGGCACGAAGCGTTCAAGTCGCTGGTGGACGTGGCGTCGGCGGCCACCGCGCTGCCAGTGCCGCGCGCGCAGGACGCCAAGCCCGAGCCCAAGCCCAACAGCCACATGCCCACGCATGATATACGGTGAGATATCATACTCTAATATTAGATTATACTTATAGAATAGAAAAAAAAATTATTCACAAAAAACAGCACAGGTACAGAAACATTTACATTTATTACAATTGACAAGACACGATACTGCACTGTGACTGTGAAATTTACATACTTTCTCTGACGACCTCCGTGGCGCGATCGGTTAGACACCTGAACGCTAATCGTGGGGTCTGAACGATTCCCGGTGGAGGCAGAGTTAAGAATAACGCTTTTCTACTGCTTTCCAGTCTTGTCGTTGATTGTATATGCTATATATGTATTTATCTATGTATAATATGGATACATTTCTTAAATATACGTTGACTAGTACCCTTAACACAAGTCTTTAATGTACTTACCAAGGGGCTAGTTTAATTGGTGTAATAATGTCCAAATATTATTATTATTATATACATACATTCAAATAACTCTACGTCCCCAACGGGATAGGCAGAGACTATCGATCGCCATCTGGAGCGATCCTCCTCTATATCTGATCTGAGATCTGTATAGTGTATATTACTTATATACATACATTTGTGTGCTCTAATCCCTTTCGGGGTGGACATAGCCGTGGAGACACAAAGTTATTATATGCCTATAAATGTTACGTTAATTTACCTTGTAGATAACAATATTGGGAAAATATTGACGTATAATAATTGCGAACATGCAGACGCAAAACGTATGGTTCAAATGAAATGTTAAAATGACTTGAAGTTTATTATTTTTTTAAGTTATCGATATTATACGATAGATATAAACATATTTTTTAATTTATATGTTGTATATACTAAAATGTTTCATATTGTTAAAAACATTTTCATAAATTGGCATGTTTCTTTATATTATAAAATTTTGATCTTTTGAACAAAGAATTGATAGTTAACTATTACTTACAGAATGGCGGATAGAATGCAGCGAGACATGGCTTTAGTTCAGAAGTACCATCAACAAATGCAATATCAGGTATGTATTTGTATCAATTGTACATAATTATAACAACTATCACTGATTTAGAGGTGAAGTTAGTAGTATAGTTTTCAATTGAATAGTGATATAGTAATGCAGTTGAAATGACAATCTTATTTCTTTGTTTGCAGGCTATAGAGCGAGATAGAAGAGCTCAACAAGCTCAGATATTGGAAAGAGATAGACAAATGGCCCTACAAAATAGAGACCGGTAAGTTTATTATACCTTTTTCTAGATAAAGAATACGATATTTAACTATTTCTTTCGTTAAATAAATTGACTGTCATCATAACTAATATTAGCTTTATTACCTACAAAACTGCATTCACCGTTTTGTTATCACCATGTATCGACTCTGAAATTAATACATAAAAGTAAAACCTACTTATATTCTATTATATCTATCAATGACAAAAAAGACCTTATATAGGACGTAACGTGTATTACATACCGTTTGTCAGGATCTTTCCTAGTGGCAATCGATAGTCCGCCTATCACCATAAAGACGTAGATGCGTGAACATATGTATGTGTTTCACAATGAGCAAAAAGACCTTATATAGGACATAACGTGTATTAGATTACTATTCGACAGGACCTTTCCTGATTGCGATACATAGTTTTTGTCTATCGCCTTCGGAATGTAGAGGCATGAATATATGTATGTAGGTGTATGTGTATGACAATGAGTGTTGTGGTTGCAGCGAGCGAGCCATAGCAGCGATGCAGGAGCGCCAGATCGCCATGGAGCAGCACCAGCAGATCATGCAGGAGCGGCACCACGCCCCCCAGCATCAGGTGAGTGCACCACTCAACTAGATTGCTCCATAATACATATACGGAATCAATAAGACTATATAGAAACTATAGTCTGTTCGCGTTAAGTAAATAGTGACGTCATCATGTCCCCACGATTTGACCAATGAGACGTGACAACGATTGTCTGCGATTGGTCAATGTGACTTTGTCTCTTAACTAACGCCTCATTGGTCAGTTTAACCTCTGCATATCATGACGTCACTATTTACTTAACGCGAATAACCTATAGATTGCTTCGTAATACACGGAATCAATAAGACTATATAGAAACTAGTGACCCGCTCCGGCTTCGCACCGGTATAAAATATATAGCCTACTCCACTATTTAATGGATGTTATTATACATATAAACCTTCCTCTTGAATAACTCTATCTATTAAAAAAAACCGCATCAAAATCCGTTGCGTAGTTTCAAAGATTTGAGCATACAAAGGGACATATGGACAGGGAAAGCGACTTTGTTTTATACTATTTAGTGATATATAGACTATATAATATGAGTTTTTTGAATATTTGAAACGAAAGCTGTAGAACTTTTGTAGATATATTTCGTTGGAAGCTGTTTCTTTCACTTCACATTATATTCTAAAGTTGATATTGTGATCTCTAAGTGTGTGAACGTGTGTATTAAAATCAAGTCTGTTGCCTGTAATACATTTATTAATGGTATTTTATCTAGAAAGGGAAATTGGAATAGATTTTTAAATATATTTTTTCTTCAGGTGCCGTCAACACAAGAGAACGACAGGAGAATGATACCTCCGTCGAGTTACAGCTCCGCTAACAAGCACAGGCCGCCACCGCCGCCTCCGCACCATCTTCCTGAGAGAAAAGACAGGTAACTTATCACTATACAAGTTTAATTTATGTGACAGTACTATACAAACAACACAACAAACCAATGAAAACAAAATATAATATAAATTTATATAGTATAGATGTATACCTACTGTAATAATTGTCTAACAAATCATACATAAACATTTCAGAATTGTATGTCGAGCAAAATAACGTCAACGTCATAATTTCATAAAAGTAAACATAGTTATCCTACAATATCCTATTACATTTACAACATTGACCCATAAGATCCTTCAAAGGGATTTAAATTAGGGTTTAAAATAAATTATTCTATATTATAAAGAATATTCCTAACAACGAATTTGTATTGTATCTATCTATCTATCTATACATTTCAAGAAATACGTTACGTTTCCTATTATCTTTTTCTTTCGCTATAAGCTTGAAAAATGTACTAACATGCTCGTTTGATTACAGCGCCCCCCGGCCAGCCAGTGTGAGTGCGAACAACCTGCCGGTCCCTCCGAGCGCCACCCCCGAAGCGAGGCCTCGGCCGGCAGAGGGCACCCTCACGGCAGCCTCCCTCATCGACGCCATCATCACGCACCAGATCAGCCAGAGCTCCGATCGGTTCCCGGTTAGTGCATAGTTTAAATTGTCTATGGCGATTGTAGGTATAAGGGCAATATCTTCTGAGATTTTCCACGTGCTAGGGCCAAAGTCCACTAATCATTTGAGAAAAATATGATTAAATTTGACATTGTTGCTTATTAACAACGTCACACTAGCTTATCTGACGATCTCCGTGGCGCGATCGGTTAGCCGCCGGAACGCTAATCGTGAGATCCCGGGTTGATTCCCGGTGGACGCAGAGTTAAGAACTACGCTTTTCTACTGCTTTCCAGTCTGGTCGTTGATTATATATGCTATATATGTATTTATCTATATATGATATGTATATATTTCTTAAAAAATATACGTTGACTAGTACCCTTAACACAAGTCTTAAATGAACTTACCAAGGGGCTAGTTCAATTAGTGTAATAATGTCCAAATATTATTATATTATTATTATACATAGTTTAAATTGCCTATGGCATTTGTAGGTATAAGGGCAATACCTTCTGAGATTCTCCACGTGCTAAGGCCAAAGTCCACGAATCATTTGAGAAAAATATGATTAAATTGACATTGTTGCTTCATTAACTACATATACGGCGATACGGTTCACTACCTATCACGTTGGGCACTGTCTATCTAGTGATATGCGGGCTTCGAATGACCCATACCTAACATGCCTTCGAAATTTCGGAGATGGTCATTCAAGCCTCTGACTACCCCGCCATAATAAAAAAGGGAGTGTGTATACACAAGTCGTGAAGCGTATGTATGTAACTACTTATTGGTAACTAAAACTGCCATGTCATAACAAGGTGCGAAGAGGTCGTGAAAGAATGGTTGTATTAAGCTTTATAGAAACTATTTTTTAACTTATATAAGTATGTTTATTTAACCAACTAAATCTCTTTGTACAGCAGTCCATGATGCGAGATGAAAGGGAGAGTAACCCGCCACCGACGTCTACGACGGAACGAGACGAGACTCCTCAGCACACCACGAGCATCAAGCTTGGTGATCTGGCGTCGAACATCATCACGAGGGATTTCTGCAGTCCAACGCAGTCTTCGCTTATGCTGCACAAGTGAGTATTGTACTCAGTAATGTACCTTATTTTGCTACTGAAAGTATGATGATTAATGTCATAGTATACTACTATATCATTATTATAGAGAGTAACATTGTACATAAATAATTATTTCTGGGCCTAAACGTCTTAATTTGTACATCATTTGGAGGAATAAACGTGTGAGTGTGTATTTAAGTGAAGTGTATATATTTGGGTATAAAGATTTAATACAGAAGATCTCATTTAATTGTGTGCAGTTATCTTTATTTAAAAGAATCCTTACAGACTCAAAGGCTCAATTTATTACTCGCAAAGCTGTGATAAGATTATCCCAAGGTTATTACTCGTATATACTCGTATAATTCACCTTTCCAGTACTAATGCTTATGTTCTTTCTCCCAGCAATCGGTATCCGCAGCCGCCAAGCACTGAGAGTTACACCGTGAGTCAGTCGACAGCCGGCGAAGAGTGGAAGCGAAGGGAGGCGAAGCACGCGCCTTACTTGGAACCAGTATCACCGCCTGATAACCATCATGCTAACAGGTATGTAAAAATAATAAAAAGCGTTATTTACAGTCACAAAAACATACACAATACAAAATGTTTACAATAAAAAACTTACAAACTAGGGGGTAAAACTTGTGCATGTTATTGTCGCAGCAAAAGGGTTCTAACTCAGCTGTCTGTTGCAAACGTAACGCTGGTCTTATGTCAGAACCACTAGAGAGCAACAGTGATGATGATGATGTGACTAAATATTATTATAAATATAAAGGTTTTCTGTGAATAACGTAGTGTCTAGATCCCTTATAGGTAGAATAAAAATATTCGTATAGTAAACAGAATATTTTTCCAAGTAAATACGTATTCGTCTATTAAGAATAGACATTATTGCTTAGCTATATTGATTTGAATTTACTAAACTACGAAGTACTTTACAAGTAATTATCTATCTAACGTTCAAACTGACTGTTTTTACTGAGGTTAGCTTAGATGATATCTTGACATTTGTTTATCAAAAATCTAATTATCTATCCCTTTTCCAGAAACAACACAAACAGGCGTTACACGACGGGCACGACGTCCACATCGAACGCGGCAGGCGTGCTGACGCCGTTCGATTACGTGACGAACCGAATCGTGGAAGTGATGCGGTCTGACACCGACGAGAGGCCGTACACCACGGTGCCTTTGCCTCCGCACTCGTACGCCTACCCCTATTCCGCTCTCAATGTGACGGCGAACGCTGCCTTGACCAGCAGCGCTGATGGTGAGAGGATTTGTGGGAATTGATGTAGAGAGGTGTAGATGTTAAGGAACGGGAGGAGTTAAAACAGCATCTGTGTTGCACCAGTTTTGGTGGCATCTTATAAATGTGTGTGTATATAATGTGTAGATTCGGGTAGATTCAAAATCTATACCGAAATTCTTGCCTTTATACCAAATAAGGTGTTTCAATCTTTTAATAACACGTATGACATTGCTATGAATAAGTAGATAAATTAATAACACTAGCTGTTCAATGGTGTAGTTATCTACGCCACTGATTATTTATAGTATTTTCTGTTCAATTTTAACACATTTTACCTTAGTTCGAATAAGCTACTTTTAATATCCAAACAGTAGAACACTGGAACTAATCCTTAACCTTTATTTGTCATATTCCAGTAGTTCCAGTGAGCAGCACAGCCCAATCGACGGCGCCACCTCCGCCGACCGCTCCGGAGCCGGCGCCTCTCATGTCCGCACAGTACGAGCCGCTGTCTGACGAAGACTGACGTACGCCGCGGTACTACAACTGGAGACGGGACTCTTAGCCCAACACCCTTGAAGGGAGCGCAACATCAACATGCACTCAAGCCACGCGAGATACAGAGATCATTTGTGTAGCATAGCTTTTGTGCTTGAAAATGTCTAAAGGAAAATATTATTTCTAAAACGCTTAATGTTTATAACATTACATGTTTGTCTGATACTATTTTCAAATAAGATATATTTTGTGTTGGCAGTGATGAATGTTGCTAAAATGATCTCGTTCTCTCGATGTGTAATTCATTGGCATAGCGTTTCAGTGATGTTTTGGAATGTCGAAATTAGTAATCGTTTAATTTATTTGACAAGTAACCGGATTGAATCTAAAATGTTTTGGCTGAATGTAATCTGTAACCGAACTGTTGTGTAAAGCTTCTGTATTCAAGAATATAAATGTATTTGTTTTTATAACACTCTGATCTCTATAAAGTGACGTATTTCATTCTTTGTAGAATCTTATGAACGGACATTTTCTGTTTCGATATAATATGCGATTTGGCTGAAGATATGGATTTCAGAGTGTTACAACTAAATGTATCATCATGTCGAAATCATACTGTTGTAAAAATCAAAACATGGTATATAATATACTACCTCTATTGGTTATCAAAAGTGTAGCTTAAGGATTTTAGGATTAGACCGATTTTACGATGATTTTACTAAAGTTATCCTGAAGTTGCCAGGTTCAAATGACAGAGTTAAGTTAAATACAAAAGTTAGCTTTAAATTATAATCATGTCTTAATGCAAGTATGGAGTTAGCTATGGTGCATTTTCTTGATCTCTACTTCGTTGAGATGCTATTATTACTGTGATTCGGTCGCTGAACAAAAATGTTTCTGTTAGGATTTAATGTGACTATATTATGGGGAATCTGCTTAAGTATTTATAAGATGTGACGTCTTTGTATAAAACTACATATATTTTAGTATCTGTAAAATTAATCGCCCGATTAGGTAGTACGGAATTTTAAATCATGCGAATTAGAAAAACTGCAAATTCTGCATCACAGAGTTTGAATAAAGAACTCTGATACTTATGACGCTTAAGACATGCTGTTTGTTATATAATATGAAGTAATGATAAGCGAATCACGGCATATACTCTGTACAAGCACTTAGCAGGTGAATGTATTGGCCACACTGACCCGATGCTCTCGCTCCGTCTTCCATTGCTATCAAGAGTGCGCACGTCCAATCATTGAGGGTAATATGTAAATAATGCGTTTAAATGTGTTCGTTTCGGGGTGGCGTCTCCGTTTAGTTGGACGCCGTTTGACAGGCGCCGCCCCCGCAGATTCCTCTTCATTGTAATTTACACGTAATCGGTAAGGCAACAAGACTAAGGCCGGGCCGCGGTGGCTCATTACTCGCATAGTTTCGTCTAGTGTTCATTCTCACGTGTAAATAACCATAACAATTGTATAGTGGCTGACTGCGCCCCGCCCCGGCCGCGACGCTGCGCCGCTCTCCGGAGTGGCCGTTGACACGCTGTATAAATATGTACACTTACATACTTGGCCCGCAATGTAATTCACGGGGTATCATTACTGTATAGACTTCGACCTAAGGGTTTTATTGTAAAGTTAGCTTAGTATCGGATTTATTGGACTAATGAAGTGAAATGTATACATTATTGTGCATTTGTAATTAATATACAGTTTTTTAAGTTAAAAAATAGAGATTTCTTTTTCTTTTGTAAGTAGCCCGGTGCTACCGGTTTATAAATAATAGCGAGTGAACGGCAGAGCGAGTGAGCGAGTGAACGGTGCGAAGGTTTCGTTCGATGCGGACGCGAGGGCCGGCCGGTGGCCGCGGCGCGCACCCCCCTTTGGCGGCGGCCACCGGCCCGGCTTAATCTCTGTATTGTGATTTCTTTATATAAAGAGTTGTAATATTATTGTAACATGTAAGTAGCGGAATACTAAGATCGATGTAATTCAAAAACGGTCTTGGAATGAGTTTGTCTGGACAAATCAATAAATAAGACGCAAAATTAAAAATATCACTTTGTTTTGATTTTCTACCCATAGTGATTAAGTTCATCCATTCGCAGGGCTAACAGATTTATCTTTCACTTGTTCATGGATGTTATAGAATAAACAAACAACACAGTGACCACTGGCTGTACTATGTCATGGTACCATTACCAGCTATACAACCTTACTAAACATTATTTTGCTTCGAAAGCAAGATCCTGAACATGATTTATTGTCGCGCCATGTTACCACACTGATATTGCCATCTGAACTTTTATTTCCTCGTAGTTCTGCCCACCTACGGGAGCCAACAGATATCAGTATCGAACTCCCACTATAATTCATTTTAACGAAATCGCAGTTCAATAGATTCGAATGGCGAAATGAAACACTTGCTACTCCACTAACAACTTCACACCATTGAACTGCTATCGAACTACGACTGCGAACTACTATTTTACCTACAATGATTAATGGAGTTGGATTCCTACTTGATGCGTGTGTGAGTAAGTATTAAAATGTTTTATGAAAATCGATATTCCAAGTTGCTAAAAATATATAATATATTATTAGCTTTTACAATGCATGGTAATCTATCTGGATAGAGCTATATCATTACCGTATAGGTGGACAATGTAGCCAGGCAGAGAAGGCAGGCAGTCAGGCTTATTCCCTTTTTTTAAATTAAATATTATAGTCTGGCTAACGAAAGTAGATACTGGATTATTTTGCAAACTTTTTATATGACAACACTAAAGTGTTCCTACTATCGAATATTTATTCTACAATTTGGGGTATTTTGAGTAGAAAGTACTTAGGAACAATTAATTCACATTTTCAGTATCTACTTTCGTTAGCTAGACTATAGTCATTTTTCTTTCGATTAAGTGGACCAAAGTACAAAATCTGAAGCCATGCCATTTACACTTCTTGTTATTCCGTCGCCATGGTTTTGCCAACGCCGCCAGCCGCTGCAACCGAAGAATGACGAAGTTGAAGTCCCAATGTCTTTTCCATGTTCTTCAATTCGTTCCAATTGAAGATCAAAATATTATCCCAAAGCTAACATATTTATCCAGTTTGGCGTCACAATTGACTAAATATCCTACCGAAAATAAATGATTGTATTTCCAACTTTCACTGAGCTGCTGATAAACCATAGCCGGCTGTAGGCTAAGTCCCTTTTAAAATTGGAAAATGAATAATAATATTTAGAACACTATTACAACCAATTGAACTAGCACCTTGGAAAGTTCATGTAAGAATTGTGTTATGGCACCCTTAACATGTTAACGTCTATTTAAGAACTACGTACTTATTATATATTGATAAAATACCATGCTTCAACCGGGTATCGAACCCAGAGCACACGATTAGCGTTCAGGTGGTTAACTAATAGCAGTATCATCACTACCAATGTAATATTTTATTTCTAATCACAATGTTGCAATGCCGGTGTTATTATCGGGAATTTGCGTAAGATTTGTCTACGCACTAATCAATGAATACAACTGGACCATGGCTGTCGACTAATCATATGATTGTAGGCTCAATAAAGATTAGTAAAAAATAAATAATAAGTCTACCATGCCTATCTTAGGTACAAATGCGGATAGTATGTATATGTATGTAGCGTATAATATTTTCCTCAAAGATAATCTGCTCGACAAAAATAAACAAGTTTGGAGTAATGGTACTAGTGTATAGCCCGTGCTTCACTTGTATGGATAAAATAAATATATTTTATTACTGTTCCCATGGTCTCCCAATCCTATAGTACAGTTATAAAAAAATTTGAGAACACTTCATACATCGTGTAGACTTAAAATATGTATTTACCAAAAATACCAGACTATTGGTAGCAGATAGTTACTTATTGCTATCCATATTGTACTCAACATTTAACAATTAGTCATAGTATAAGAATATTTTTCATACATAACTACATAGTATAAAACAAAGTCGCTTTCTCTGTCCCTATGTCCCTTTGTATGCTTAAATCTTTGAAACTACGCAACGGATTTTGATGCGGATTTTTTTAATAGATAGAGTGATTCAAGAGGAAGGTTTATATCTGTAAAAACATCCATTAAATAGTGGAGTAGGCTATATATTTTATACCCGTGCGAAGCCGAAGCGGGTCACTAGTAAATAATAATACTTATGCAGCTCCTAAAAGTATCACAATAACCAAAGTCTTATTTTACTTGTTCTATTTTCTAGCCAAACAAAGCAATCACAGCAATACGGATTCTTCCTGTTTACTTTTGCAAGAAAGGCGGTCGAAATAACAGAAATGTAGTAAACAAGATAACTGTTGTTTACGTTTCATTACGTATCAATGTAATGTACCTGCTACAGGCGATCTTAGCTTATCTGTACGGTTGGGTAAGAACAACGGTGATCGGTTATTCTTAAGTATTTACGATTAACATGCAGAATACATCCCGTGCTAGATAGGACGTAAAAAGAATGTTAACTCGCTGCCGTTCTTCCCGGTATTTCGTAGGAGGCGACTAAGGGAACAGGGGAAGATGGGATCAAATAGGCGTTCGGCTAGTAACCTCTCACCAATGTTCCATATTATGACATCACAACCCTAATATTTTTGCTTAAAAGTGACCTATGAGATACTTAGTCTCTGAGGTTCCGACAACCCTAAGAGTTATTAAAGGAAGTGGATGTATGTACATGTATCAGTCTGAATGAATATTACACGTACCTATAACCGCCGAGTGTGTATGAGGAGGAGTATGAGTATCAATGAAAAGAAAGTAGTTTGTCAGGATCAGGACAGATAGGGATCCGTGATTTCTGCCTACCCCTCTACAGGGAAAGGCGTATATATGTATGTACGTAGTAAATTTGAATTAGGGACACATTATTCCTTGAAAGAAAAATTTGAATTAAGTACATAATTCTATTTATCCAACGGTCCTAGGGAATTTAAAAAGCCTTTTCACGTCCATAATCTTATTTATAATTATATTAAGCACTATAAGTTATTTGCAGTAACTGGCGGATGGTACTGAATAAAGTGTATAAGTAATTATGAGTAAGTGTACAGGTAATTATAACCATGCTTAAATTTTGCAGAGACTACAACCACAAAAAGTTAGTACTCTAATCTTAATAAAGAAAGTAAGTACTAAGATCAATGCTTAATACTTATTTATCATTACCTGTAAATAGGTACACGACCGTAATTACTAGACGGTGGAACTGAAACAAGAGGTCGATTAATTTTTGCACAATTTGTTATTGAGCACATAGGTATGCTAAATTGAGGATTCTTAGCTGATTATGAGTAATAATAGCTAAGTAAACCCTTTATCGCCTCTTACGAACTGCTAAAAATATGTATCAGACGATCACGAGACATTGTATATTAAGTAACCGAATTAAATAATAATCCAATATAATTACATTATCGTTTCAACTTATCTCAGTATTAGTGGTGATGTATATGCACCACTGAAATCCGTTTGATTATTATTGAAATACTTTAATCCATTGTTTTGTATTGAAATGTGAAAAACAAGATACACAGGCCCCGCTGAGGATAATCACGTTATCTTATCACGAAGTATTGTTTGATAAAGCAATTGAATTCATATCAGTGAACAACCTGCCGCCTTCAACTAAGATTGCCTGTTCTTCAGTTGTTTATTATTCTTCACAAATTTTCAGTTTGATCGTATATGATTGCAAAAACAGTGGGAAAGTTGCAAAGCATAGAGCAGTGAACAAAATACTTTCTATAAGGCTGTATTATTGAATAATGTAAGTATTATAAAACATTAATTGCCTTATTTATATCTATTTCATTGGAGTGTAAATAATCTTTGACGTCACTTAGAATGCTATTGGAAAACACCTGAAAATCGTGACGAAAAAAGAAAAATTAGGTGGTAAAATAGTACTTGATAAATTTGTAAATGGGTCTAATCCTAGTATCGGAATTAGGGACAAATTGTTCATTATAAATTCGTGATCTTTCTCTTTCGATTTTACATTCAATATGTAATTTAAAACACGAGAAGATTAGGTTGAGTAAAGCAAGAGAATTCGTCAGGATTTGTAAGGACGATCGAGTTTCTGCATATCCTAGGAAGTAGAGATGTGAATATAAGTATATATGTAAGATTATGAATTTTTAATAGAATTGACTTAAGTTGAATTGTTTAGTATCTACGTAGAAACAGATTAAATTGCTTTCCTTGACAATCAATAAAGAACCACATCATGTCAAGTAGTACTCGTATTAGATTGTAAGAAGTTTATGTTACATTAGAATGTATTGATTAAACTCACTGATTAAATATCTTATTTTAATTAAATTAGATGATTAATAGATTGATTGTGGCAATGCTAGTGATAACCAAATTTGGTGATAAGTACGACTTTGTAAGTCACGCTGATCACTTATTTATTTTGCAGTTGTACACAACAACGCAATTTAAAAGAATAGAAAAATGATAAAAAAAGCTATATCATATTGATAAAAAGTTAGAGGTTAGATACGTTTACGTGTAAACCTTCATAAAGTATATAATTATGTTTTATTATTTTCAGAACCCAAACTTTGTGAAGAAAGACGAAGTATCAGAGAAAAATACTCCCTTCACAAAGTCAACAATTCTGAAGTACAGTGATTTCTAATTTCAAGATTCCACAAAACATTTAAACATCAAGTACACCTTTCATTACACAACTAAGTGGTCAAGTGTAAGTGGTTTTACAACAGTAAAAGTCCAAACAAACATTTCCGCCTATTCAAAAGCAGTGCCCCAAACCAGTAACGATGGCCCCTCGTCAGGACATGACCCCAGTGATCCAGGTGTCACAGCCAGTGGTGTCAGCCCCGAGGCCTCCAGCTCCTGCCCCTGGTAGACTCCAGAGGCCTCCTCATGACCATCCGGCGAGATACCTCGTCAGCGCCGGCCAAGGACCTCAGGGCAGACGGTAGATAACCTTAAAAAAGTTTAGTCAAATTATTAATAATAAAAACGTTAGTTATTCTTAAACACTCGCGATTTATACTCATTTTATTTACTATGTGAGACCGGGTCATATCACGATAAATTAATAAAGATATCTGCCAAAAATAATAATAATAGTCTTCCTGTGACCACGGTCTGTGCACTGGGTCGAAACGTCGGGCAAAATAAAGGTAATCAGATATCTTTATTAATTTATCGTGATATGACCCGGTCTCACATAGTAAATAAAATAAAAACGTTTATTTTCCCACTATAAAAACACACACGAAGATATAATACAGCTTATACAAAACACAGATTTGATGACAAACATAGTATTAAACGTAGTTCTTGTATGTTGGGGTGCAAAAAGGTTCCGTCTCAGCTAGGTGTGTTACGAATGGTGGATAATCGATTATAGGGTATTGTAAGCTTAGGAATGTAAGATATTCATAAGAGAAAATTGTTGTACAATTAAAATTCTGAAATGTAAGTACTCTATACAAGTATAACGCATAACAAAGGTTAGGTTTGCGATTGTGTTTTGGTGTGTCATTCAGTATTTTTGATGAGTAATTATTATTTTTATTATATTTTTTTTGTTCGGTTAAGTTTTAAAGTATGGCACCTTAAGAGTACATTAGGATAGGAAAGACATGTCAATTTTGTATTTTAAGTGTTTTTGTATATCTTAGGATAGTTTAAGTACAAATTTATGTACCTAGAATTAAATAAAGTAAGTTGTTTTAGTATGTAAAATATATGAATGAAATGAAAGTCTTTAATATACTAAGTAATAAATACTATTATGGTTTTATTTTCCTTCTTCTTAAAAGAGCTAACAAATAGCAGTTACTATCTGAAAACTTTACATTAATAACGTTTCTGTTAACTAAGGTAACGAATGGTGTTAATATTTGTATAATACTATAAGTTGTTATTGGAATAAATTATGAAGGAATACAGGAATCATATTTCACTACCTCTTATAAAAATACCATACAATAATACAGAGGGTCTGTTAAGCATATTATATATCCTGTATGATTATGATCCAGTGTATAAAGAAACTTTAGGTACTGGGTTCAATCTTCACTGAGCATTTATTTATTCATTGAGTCATGATTACAGACGCAGTTAAAGCAACGATGAATAATTAATCCCATTATTTTTACATTCATTAATTTATGAAAAAAATTGACAGTTAAGAGTATTCATGTTTTTGTAAAAACTGTGGACACCCTAACCTTTTTTTTTAAGTTGCAACCAATAAAAGATATGTAGAATCATAGATGACTTCTTCTATTGTCGTAGTCTATGATAAGAAACAAAGACTGAGTAAATATCAACAAATAACACTCAAATTAAATTTAATAAAAATAACAAAAAAAAACTTCTCACTTTCTCTGTCCCTTTGTTTGCTTAAATTTTTGAAACTACGCAACGGATTTTGATGCGGTTTCCTTTAATAGATAGAGTGATTCAAGAGGAAGGTTTATATGTATAATAACATCCATTAAACAGCCAGAAGTGCGAAGCCGGAGCGGGTCGCTAGTAAACACTATAATATTGTGATATAATTGCGGACGAAATAACCATAAACCTAAAGTAACAATATTAAATACCTATGATGCAGAACCATAATATGATAATCTATCACGAAATAATAATATCATTTGACTAAAATGTCAAAGGTAAGTTCTTATTCTTCTTTTCAGTAGATTCTTACATTTAATTAAACTAATAACTACGTTAGTCTTAAGAGCTTTTCCCTTGCTAGTAATGTAAAAAAGGATGCTAACTAGCTGCTGTTCTTCCTGGCATGTCGTAGGAATGGACTAAAGGACTAGGCGTAAATGGGATAAATTGGACGATGGGCTAGCCTGTGATCAATGTTCCATATGACATTGGAACCCCAGTATTAGTTCTAAAAAGTGACCTAGGAGATACCAAATCTCTAAAGTTCTGTCCAGCACGAAAGGCATTGAAGGACGTGAATGTATATGTATGTAACTTTAAAGCTACTTTTGATCATTGTTTGCGATTAGAGTAAATTTTTATTATATTGTTAAAATGTTCTATCAATGCTCTGAACAAGAAATAAAAAAACTTTAGTTTAAACTTTTTTAAAGTGACAGATTTCTCACTTCTGGATTTATTCTCTTAAAACCGTTTTGATATTTAATATGATCTCAGAGAATATAAAGAAAAAAAGATCAATACACTAGAGTTAATGTTAGAATCTGAGAACCATTATACATATGTATATGTATATCATATTATAAGTATATATGTATAGTTCTCATAAAGCGTTTACATGTTACTTGTATAACATGTGTGTACACAAATGAGATCCTGTTATAAATAGAACAGTTAATTGTATTTGAAAGAAGCTTCCAGTATGCAGTATGGTTATCTGTTTATTTTTCCTAATAGTATTTACCCTTACAATTAGTATGCTAGTGTATGAACAAATACGCTTTAATGTGATGAAGTTGTCATTGAAGTCGTATAAGTATCCTGTTTGAGCAATCCCTATAGATATAGGTCAAATAGAATTGTAAACAAAAACAACTAAACTATTGGAAAAAAACAAAATCTATATCTTGATTATTATAATCGATATTACCACATAATAATGTAATAGTATAAAGAACTATTTACAATTGTAAGTAGTTTAAGTGATTTTATTGGAAATGGAATTTAATTAGAAATTCAATATATATTGTTACAAAGAAAAATAAACTTATAAGACCTCTTTAAAATGAGAGTTATAAATGCGTACCAATACTCATTAGAATTACTTAGAACCAGAGTCAGAACGAAGGGCCATAGATAATTACTACAAACGTTACAAAGACGATCACGTCCTTCAATCCATTTGAGGATGTGCAGAACCTTGGAGACACTATAAAATCTCCTAGTACACTATTTATGACGACGTATGGATGACATGTTACAACCTTATCAATTTTCACAAGACGAACGTGACGTAGGGTTTATTACAGATTTAAGGAACATAGTTTATAGTTAAATAGGTTTATATAAAAGTTAATACCTATTCCACTGTGAAAATTTAATTATATTACCAAGAAACGAGAAAAGATTGAAATAATCCCATATGACTATTATTAGATTGAGTACGGTAAAAATTTTGGACTATTCGCATTAACAAGTCATTTTGTATAATTAGCTACATATCTGATAATTACGGAAGTGACTATCTTTACCTACAAGAGGAAAACGTGTCGCGTTAAAAAGTAAAATCAAAAAGTCTTTCAAGTTTATCATATCACGCCGATGACCTTTGCACTTTTACACGCACGCACTTGACATCATAACCGATTCAACGTAGCAAATGATACCGTTTCCATGAAACAAAAGCAACATTTAAAAAAACAAAAGATGAATTTACGAAGTTGTGAATTTATCCCTGATTGAAGACACTTTTACTCTTTAAGGGTATTACGTAGGAAACCTCCTGAATAAGTATCCAAAAGTTTACGTACTTAGGTTTCTAAGGCTGGTTCTTTCACAGTGTTAGTGCTCAATTTTATTAAGAAATGAAAACTCTAGCTGGCATAGAACACGGAACTATAACCAAAGGTATACCTTTAATAGCCGAATTCACCACATTGATGTTTTTCAGCTTAGCTGCATCGCATATTGAGGCAGCACTTTTTACAGCATCAATGTTATCTTTTGTATAAGTGCTCTATGTTCAGTGGGGACGGTAAATTTATATTAGACTCTAGATAGAGAAGCTGAATTTCAACTGCAATTCAACTGCAAATTGTTGAAATCAACGCAGTTTTGAATAAGATGGTGAAGCTTGAAGCTACGAAGGTGGTGACAGTCTTCACCTCAGAAAGAGTAACGATCGAATCACTCCATTGCGACTAAAGTTGTATTAGTTAAAGTATGTTCGGTTGGATTATAGTCAAACAGTCTAAAAGCTTACTTTTCTTTCTTTAAAAAATAACAGTTAAAAAGTGTCGAGGTATAC
Organism: Leucoptera coffeella; assembly: GCA_030578115.1. NCBI lineage: Eukaryota > Metazoa > Arthropoda > Insecta > Lepidoptera > Lyonetiidae > Leucoptera > Leucoptera coffeella. The sequence goes on along the minus strand of JAMBLF010000573.1, from coordinate 131,405 downwards.
AAATACCAAGAAAAGAATCTTTGCAATAATTGCGAATATAATAAATAATGATATAAAGTTTACTGTCTCCGTCCTGATAAGGATGATGAAATATGCAGAGCCGTTATCTTTGGCCCTGACCTACACATCCGTATCACTGTGTACGAACCGGGAATCGAACTTTACACTTCACCCTTACGTTGCTCTTAGAAAGAGGTAAATAGAGAACACGCGGTGGCGGCCTGGTGTAACTAATTGATTTCTGAGCTACGCTTCATATACTTTAAATAAATAAAAATTATAATGTTATTATCATAATGACATATGAGTATTTACTATTTTAGAGAATAGTGTAGTAAATTTTTAACATACTATGTATACGCAGACAATACACATATTTTTTAAGAATAGAGTTAATGCTACTTTGATTACTTGATTTCTTCCATGTTACTTAACTTATTATTATGTATGTATAAGTTGGTAGAGAGAAATACTAGTATATACAAGTACTGGTATGAAATGATTTAGTTAAATCAAATATTACAAAATAATTTAGTTAAAACGTAAAACTCGACTATTTAATTGATCTCATCACATCGCTAATAAATCTTCGATTGAATCACCAACAAGATTTCAACTACAATAAAACGTCCATCTAACATCTCAAGGGTTTATTTATTCCTACACTATTATGTAAAACGATCCTATATAACAACAAACAACATTGATAGTTTAGTTTAGAAAAAAAGATTGGAAAGCGAGATTAGATTTGGGCTCACTCCAGAAGGTATTAACGAAGATAGTTTTCGAATAATTTACATTAAATTACCTGTTTGGAACCCAAAGTCAGAAGACCAGTTTAATAGTCTTTTTTTACTACAAATGGGTAAGTTATCGGGAATAGGAAAGTGGCCTGTCTCCTAATTTCTAATGGGTTTTGAGACGCCCTTTTTTGGGACTATTATACCTTTTTATGGCCACTTTTATGGTGGTGTTGAGTAATCTTGGGACCGAGAGTTTGTTGTGTAATTTTTGGTGTTTAGAATTTCCTATAGTAACAGATTCTTGATGAATTGAAGTATGAATGTATATTTATTTACGACAAAATCACAAAAAAACATAATTCTTAAGCGATGAAATAATGACCTGTGTAAATCAAAGGAATGCTATGCATACCAGAAACTATTACTGTTTAACGTTAACATTTTAAATCTGCAGTCTTAATACATACACATCATGCCCGATTCCCTATAGAGGGATGGGTAGAGATCACGTATCCCTATTGGTCTGGATCCTGACAGACCACGTTCGCTTCATTGACACTCATACACCTCATACACACTCGGCGGTTATAGGTACTTCAAACGTTACCCTTTTTCAATATGACGTCTATCTGACTGTCATATGCCTTAATACCACCTAGATCATTCAATAACATCTCTACACATCTTTAAGGCTCTATTATTTCTTGCATTTAAACCTCTAACCCTTGGAACTATCTTCATTTTGTGTGTTGTTTTTGTTTATCATAGAGAGGTGATGTGTCCGACAAATATGTAGCTCGTCGTTAGGTTATCAGTAACGAGCTCCTGTCTCGCCAATGCCAGGGCTGAGGGCAGCAGGTACCACTGCTGTGGTAAACACAACTGTGGCATTCACATTAGGATTTATTTTATTAGAATCAATTATTTAATAACTGATACTAAATACAATTAAGTGCATGATATGAAATGACTCAAGATGAAAATGGCAGATGTAGATAAAAGAAAAAAAAATGCGTACATGGTTTTTGTTGCTTGTAAATTTGAATTCAATTTTTAGTTTTCATTACGTTGAGGTATTATAAGATATGAAATTGTGCTCGATTGTTATAGTTAATACTTGGGTGACAATAAGTAAGTTATCTTTAAAGGGTGTCTAAGGGATTTCATGTCCTAAGACTGAATATTTACTGTAGTAATCTAATTTGAACACTAGTGATGATAATGAGTAGAATTAGTTTGCCTGTAATGGTATTATAGAGTTGATGATGTAAATATATAAATAACGGGCGGAAATTATGAAGGCTCTCCAAAGACAATATCAATTTCTCAATAACTTTATACATTACGTTCACCATATAATGAAGATCCTAAATTTATCTAGACCACAAATATCGCTTAGCTTCTTTACCCCCATGAGATAACACTTGTCTAGGAACACAAATAAATAAACAAACACCACTAAAAACCCACAAAAATCACACTAATTAGGTCATCACCAAGATTTGTTTACAAGCCTTATCGGGAACAAACTCAATTAAATTACCCTAGTGTGACCAGCCGGAGGAAAGTTCCAACATCGCTCCCAACCCCCCGCTTCACCTCTTACGTTGGTCGATTATAAAAGGAGGTGGTCGCAAGGAGTCGGTGTCAGTCCCCAGTCGGTCTTAGCAAAATGGCACTCAAGTACTTCCTTCTCGCCGTAGCGTGCGTAGTCATCGTGAGTTTTTGATTTATTTTTTTATTGACACTTGTATTATGTCTAAGGATATTTAAATTGTTTAGCTGAAAGTCTTGTGTATATGTGGTTTAGTTTATATATTTGTTTGAATAGGAATAGGATTATTTAATTAATATGTAATTATTTTTTAAAAGTTTTCGCTACTTATACACTTAAGCTTAAACTTAAGGTATCCCTTTTCATTATAACCCTGAGCTTTTCGAGTTTCAATGTGATAGAGCACATGTTAATTAGCCTTATTTATTGATTTATAAGTATTGTTCAAATCACAATTACAGAATATTAACATTATAACATTTATAAGAGTTAGGATTATAAAAGCAATATCGGTATTCAGATTAATTACCATTACACCTAAGAACAAGCGTTATGCTAAACTCTACTACGTAAATCCCTTTTATCGTAGAGTTAATTGAATTGTAAAAAATCTGATGTGGTTCACTTCCTTTTGAGATTAATCAATTTGAATGGCTACGTAACTTACTTCAAATGTTTGCTTTCCTTGAAATACGAAGCACGTGGTAAACACGCAGGCGGTCACCCATCTAGTTATTGAATTCATCCGATGTTACTTTTAGACTGCTTTATATGTAATTTAGCTTATAATACTCAATATTTAATGTTTAAATTCATAGCTAAACATCCTCTTCCTTAACAATCATCTAGTGTATCGTCTACTATAGTACACGTTCTCTTTGGCAGGCTCAAGCCTCTCCCAGGCAGCGCCGTGAGACCGAAGGCCTCGCCGCCATCCAGAAGCAGGCCGCCGACTTCCAAGCCCAATTCTCCGAGAAGCTCGCCACCATCACCAACTCCAAGAACACCGAGGAGCTGCAGAAGGCTCTCAAGGAAGGCTCCGACACCGTCCTCCAGCAGGTGTCCGTCTTCTCAAACGCTCTGCAGAAGTTGGCCGCTGACGTCGACGGCAAGGCCAAGGAAGCCATCTCCAAGGCCCGCGAGGACATCCAGAAGACTGTTGAACAGCTGCAGAAGGAACACCCTGAGGTCGAACAGGAGGCCAGCAAGCTCAAGGACAAACTCCAGACCGCTGTTGAGAACGTGAGCAAGAATGTCCAGGAAGTTGCCAAGGAAACCGCCAAACACGCCGAGCAAGCCAACAAGGAACTGTCCCCAGTCATCCGTGAGGCCTACGACAACTTCGTGAAGCACGCCACAGAAGTGCAGAAGAAGATCCACGAAGCGGCCGAGAAGAAGCAGTAAGATAAGAGTTGTAACCTTAAGAATGATAGTGTAGAACGCGGTAGATGATACGAATAAAGTCCGTCTTTTACTATCGTTAGTTTGGGTTTGATTTTTTTTCTAATAACGTTTGGTGTGTGGTTGATAAGAGGTTTTTATTGGCATGTAAGAGAATTGGTTGCCTTATCGATCGTGCTTGCAACATTTTAACATAATACCTAAGCGAAAGACAGGAAAAATATATCTTGAACTTGAAGAAGACTTGAATGACAAAAATTAAACGAGATAAGTGGGGTCCTTATCAATGTTTCTGCGCCAGTTGGTGATTATATTATAGTTTTCTTTAAATGCGTTCCTCCAATTTCATGTAAAAGTTACATATTTTTTTCCAACTCATGTTTGAAGTAAAAGTTTAAATTCAGAAATATTTCTGATACCATCAGAAAATGCTATAGAAATCACTTAAATCTTTGACAACTATGGTTAACCCAAGCTCTTACACCAACAAACGAGAAATTTTGGCCGATAACATTTTCCTAGTCCACATTATTAATAAACATACACATTTATTAATCACATGTTCATAACCTTGGTTACGATTGTATACGCGGATGCTTAGTCAACCCGTTTTATCGACAATAAGTCATTACAACACCCTATAACAATGCAAGACGTGAGATCCTTAATAATTCAGGTTTATTTTCGTAGTTCCCTATTTGGCTAGTATTTGGAGTTGAGACCTGAATCAATTGGTCTTGTCATGTTTAATTGCTGTAACTCTAATTACAGTTACTACATTCTTTTTGGTGAGATACGAGCACGTATCCTAACAGCTGTTGTTACATAAGGATTAGGTTCAGGCTTTGATAGTGTGTGTGTGACCATTAATTTAACGGTGAGGGAAAACATCGTGATGAAACCTGCCTATCCCTCAGGATAGGTAAAAGTCAGTACCTATATACGGCCATACGGTTCACTACTTATCACGTTGGGTGCTGTCTATCTAGTGATACGCGGGCTTCGAATGACCCATACCTAACATGCCTTCGAAATTTCGGAGATGGGCATTCAAGCCTCTGACTACCCCGCCATATTAAAAAAGGGAATGTGTATACATAAGTCATGAAGCGTATGTATGTATGTATGTAATTTAATATGCGTATAGTATAAACACATTGAACGCAAGTTTCACCATACAGTTAAAACTAGGTATGGTTTGTGATTTACGAGAGTATTTACTATTATGTTAACGTAATGGATGATCTATGATTATCCTTGTTAGAAATATAACAAGTCTTAAATGTACTTAGCGAGAGGCTAGTTCAATTGGTGTAATAATGTCAAAATATTATTATAATGACTACGTATTAGTGTTATGTGGTGAAAATTTCGTTGCAGCCATTTACACATGCGATAGTATCGGAGATAGATACACGAATTACAAGATAGATAGATATTTGAACCAGATGCGATGGGTTTGTAAGATAACCGAAGACTTTGGTTTGAAAGATAAGTGCGTAATATTAGTCATTAGGAAAATTTATATTGAATCAACATAAAGAAATAACATTTTTTAGTATGTTTATGATTTTTATTACTATTTCAGTATCAATATAATTTCATTAGTTTTCATTAGCAATTATTGCTAGTTTACACATTTACATACCACGTCCGTTACTTAAAACCCATTTTTCTATCTCTCTAAAAGCTTTTTACCAGGAACTACTAAAATGTGGGACCGTGATCTTTGCCCTCCCCATGGTCAGTATGACATACAAATTATATTACAGGAGTTATATTTTATGTAATCTTAATCAAGGGAGTGATCAAAGTTCTTTAATAAGTACAATATAAAAAACATATGTCAGTTTTAATTTCAATTGCTTCTAATATTACGCCTTAAAAATAAATACTGCAAGATTTTGTTTCATGACAACATTTGCTAAGATACTTTTTGAAGGGATTAATAATATGATTAGCTGGATATGTTACCAACATTAAACAATTCCCTTGTGGGATATAAAGACATCAACTGCTCCATAGAAAGATAGAAGCTGCACCAGCGTGTTCAGAATGCCTGTGCGTGATTTTGTTTCAGAATTGAACCGAGCAGGGCTTCTTATGTCATCACTACATAGTATAAAACAAAATCGCTTTCTCTGTCCCTATGTCCCTTTGTATGTTTAAATCTTTGAAACTACGCAACGAATTTTGATGCGGTTTTTTTTTCATAGATAGAGTGATTCAAGAGGAAGGTTTATATGTATAATGACATCCAGTAAATAATGGAGTAGGCTATATATGTTATACCCGTGCGAAGCCGGAGCGGGTCGCTAGTATTTATTTCAAGTATTTCAATCAATCCAAGTATGTATGATGATTGATGAAATATATGTACATTGTATGTGTCCGAACCATGACCCCTATCCTTCAACCCCCCATTCCCGTCAGGTACTGGCTGAGAATCGGCACAGTGGAGCATCCGCTGCAGGGCGAGTGCGCTATATAAAAGGGCTAAGTCAGGCCCATTCACAGATAAGCCCTTTGATAAACAATATATCGTTCGTAAGCTATGTGTGTGTCTGTTAATAAATGTTTTTCTATTATATTCCTTTTCTTGACTATTTAAACTAGCTTAACTAACAAAAGGAGAGAAGGTATTATTGGGTGTTAAGTATCATCACCGCTATTCCTTCTCGGTTCTTACGTAATCATCCAAAATCATGTAAGATGGCACTTTCTATGACACATGATAAATAAGTTAAGAATAAGATCTTTTAATTAAATTTATATGCATAAAATTTCTCGGCTGTAGCTCAATGGGTAAGACCTCGGACTTCGTATGAGAAAGGTCCTAGGTTCGAATCCCGACTCTGGCATGTACCAATGAATGAAATTTAAATATGTGTTTTTCATCTACGTACATAATTTACAGTCGCTAACGGTGAGGGAAAAACATCGTGAGGAAACTTGCCTATCCCTCAGGATAGGTAATAGTCAGTGCCTATACATATACGGGCGATACGGTTCACTACCTATCAAGTTGGGTGCTGTCTATCTAGTGATACGCGGGTTTCGAATGACCCATACCTAACTTGCCTTCGAAATTTCGGAGATGGGCATTCAAGCCTCTGACTACCCCGCCATAATAAAAAAAGGGAGTGTGTATACACAACTCGTGAAGCGTATGTATGTATGTAAAATTTCTCTTATTATGGAACGTTAAAAGAATGTTAACAAGCTGTCGTTCTTGCCAGCGTGTCATAGGAGGTGGAGGGGTGGCGGACTAAGGGACTAGAGTAAACGGAATCTATTGAGCGATGGGCTAGCAACCTAATATTCATCATTGATAAAACATTTGCAATTGTCGGGATGGACCCCAAACCTGTGAATACCTCGCAAGGGTTAATGGTTGTGACATAGAGAAGAATATTAACATAGAGTAAATGATAACACGTTTTTAAAATGACCATTTCATGTTGCCTTATCTTACTGTCTCATTTTTATTACTTGTTAGTTATTGCTTTTACACTATGACTGGCGTAAATATAACTTAGTCATAATTTTAACACTATACAATATTGTACCAAATGTACCTTAGAAAAGACTTTAGTTACATAAAACGATATGCCTGGAAGAAGGTTTTCTGGTTATTATTCAAGTTATAAACCAGAATGCTCAATTAGATTTATTAGTTACACCTCACGGTTTAAATATCTAGGTCTAAAATGAGTCATAACTGGTCTTGATCTAACTAGGCCCTAGCAACAATGTCTAACAATACAAATGCTACAATTATACCACTAATCTATCCGTTTAGTACTACCTTAGAATCCAATACTGCCTTTATTATTGCTCTATGGTCAATTGTCAGTAATATTATTAATATTTTTTCTCGACATAGACCAGTTTCGTTTTTTACAGCCATACAATTTCAGTGGTTATAAATACTTATATTAATGTTGATGTTATACTAATATCAACCAATTTTAGTGCCTCATGTACAGTCAATGCTAAAAGTGCAGTCTCAGTAACTGTTTACAAGGTTTAATTTTATAAGAACAAAAGACAATATTTTTCACTTCGAAGCACGCGAACGTATAGTAGTAGCCATGACAATGCATAGTGGCGCCAGTTTTTAAATGTAAAATATTGTCTTTTGTTCGTATAAACTTAAACTTTATAAAAAGTTGCTGAGACTGCACTTTTAGCGTTGACTGTACATATATACACATTACGTTCGTTTCCCTGTAGAGGGGTAGGCAGAGATCACGTATCCCCATCCGTCCCGATTGTGACATGACACTTTAGCTTCCTTGACTCTCATACACACTCGGCAGATGTAAGTACTTCTAACGTCACCCTTTTTCAATATGGCGTTTATCAGAATGTGATATGTCTTACTGGGCCAGCCCCTACGTAACCATGAATTCTCACCGTATAATCAGAATTCATGTTCAATTGAATATATAAATTCAATATCCAAATCATTTTCATTCAATATAAATACGGTAACAGTCCATTCATTGAAGGTCGAAATATATTGAGTGGCACTGGTTGTCTTACAACTATGACTCTACCGATGGTTCGGCAGCCCTAGCGGAAAGAATCAACAAGAAACTCCAGCCTCTGGGATTTTTTGCCCAGTGGCAAATTACGAAACAATGCATCCTATAATAAAAAAAAAACTTTAGTTATTCAATATTAAAATGTTGTGTTTTTTAATAATAATAATAACGCATTTACTTACAGTCACAAAAACATACACAACACAAATATTTTACAAATCAAACCTACAAACTAGGGGGTATAACTTGTACATGTTACTGTCGCAGCAAAAAGGTTCTAACTCAGCTGGGTATGTTACGTTTGATGGCAAACGCAACGCTGATATTATGTTAGAACCAACAAGTTATTTAAAGTTATTTATAGCTTATCCAGAGGAATAATTCGAGTATATTTTCGTATTAGTACTCAAGTATACTCACGTACAAGCTAACTCTGCTAGCAATAGTAAAAGGGGTCATAACTGCTTTCATGTATTGGCTGATGTATGCTGCTTGCAATGTTCCTCAATATGGCTTTTTATAAAATGAACCGTTTTGTGATCCGGCGCCAAGTCTACCAATCTACTACTAATGCGTTTTAACACAATAGCAGTTTTATACTATTTCAATAATAGTGTAAGGTTGTTCGTGTCAAATATCTCCATTTTTAACTCATTCGACGCCGCGCCATTTTCCAGCGTCTTACTAGCGGAGCCACCTTATAAACGGTCATGAACACGCGAGGCGTGTCCGCGGCTCTGCGACTAAGAAAAATGAACACGCCACGCGTGTCCACTGGCTCTGCGCGAAGTTTAATGTTTCTAAATACGTTAATAATACATTGTGGTAGTTTATTTTCTTAGTTCTGTTTGTACAACGAAAGAGATAAGGTTGTGGTAACAGTATATTGATTTTAACCCAGGAATTATGAGGGAATATGGAAATTTTGGTAAATAGGTAAATTAAATATGATGTGATTCTCAAACTTACTTATATATTATAGTCTGGCTAAGGAAAGTAGATACTGAAAAAGCGCGGCAAATTTAAAATATATTAGCATTGCAACCCTAAAATAAAAAGGAAAGTCTGAACAACTCACTTTGATACTTTGACATTTATTTTTATTTTACTAGTGGATACTTCCAATTTTGTCCGCGTTATAACGTGATTAAAAATAGCTTATATAACTTGTTATCTCTTTATTAACTTTTTTTTTTTTTTTTTTTTTAACGTCAGGAAATCCCCACGGATACCCGCCGGCTCTGGGGTGCCGGAGGGTTATGTCGGACTCGAACCGACTAAAACCTGACGGTGACCTTCGGGTGCCTCATTGGCCAGGGCCGCGGGAACGCGTGAGCATAACATCACGCGACCCCGACCGAGGCGGCGTCCGGCAGTGGGCGCCGGACCCTGTCCCGAGCCAACGCTTAGGGCGGAAGGGGAGATTCTCCCGCCCGAACCCTAATGGGAGGCGCGCAGGTCACGCGCACACCATCCCGAGGCCGTAACTATCGGGGGCACACATACCCCAGTATGGTGCCCCACCGGCCTCAAGTGGGGGGGAGGAGGCCGTGGAAAGCCCTCCTCCTGGCCCCGGCTCTCCGGCGGCGGATCCGGTGAGAGGAAGGGTCCAACTCCCGCTCCCTCTCCGCCGCCTCCTTCTGCGAAATCACCACTTCGCAGAAGTCCAGAACCGCTTGCCAAGCCCCTTCGTCACCGACCATGGAACTGACCAAGGCCGGCAAGGACAGGGCACACCCCACCGCTGCGACGAGACAACGGCGCTCTTCAGCCCAGGCTGGGCACTCCACTAGAGTATGCTGCGCCGTGTCGTCGTCACAGCCGCAATGATGGCACTCGGTCGTTGGCTCCCTACCGGCGATCCGGTGCAGGTAATGGCCGAAACACCCATGGCCTGTTAGCACCTGCACCATGCGGTAGGTCAACGACGCCGATCTGTCCGTCCACTCCCGTAGGACCGGAGACCGTACTAACCTAACCTAACTATACGCAAGTCAACCATAACGAAACATCAACAACACGCCATCTTCGGCGTCAGAAATAGAAATACCATATACTGATTCTGATTTTACAATTTTTTCGGAAAACAGATACAAATCAATTTTCTTTAAAATGAAATTGCCTAGTTTTTCTCTACCTAATTAGTTAAGATATAGTGTACCTAATTACTTAAGGTTTTTATTAGACCAACGTAAGGCTTACTGTAGCTCTTGAAATGATCCAACACGTACATACGAAACTTGTTTTCGATTAACACAATTTTAGGAGACGTACGAATTTTAAAAACTCATTTTATAAAATGTTTAAAATTAGTTTGTTTTAAAAATGCCTTTTTGGAATTAATTGTTCCTAAGTACTTTCTACTTAAAATACCCCAAATTATAGGGTTAGATTCCGATAGTAGGAACACTTTAGTGTTGTCATATAAAAAGTTTGCAAAATAATCCAGTATCTACTTTCGTTAGCCAGACTATATTAAATTTATAATATTTTTTGTTGTTTGTATGGTATATAAATTATTTACTCATCTATCGACTAAAATCACTCAGAAACATATTATTTTGTAAGTACTAATATTATAATAAACAAGCTATCGTAGTGAGTTTGATGGAAAGTTAAACAAACTTTTAGAACCTCTGGTCTCATACTCAAAGTGGACACGCGTAGCGTGTTCTTGGCATCACACAAGGTATTCGTTTTTAGTATAAACATAACTTCTTTCAAAGTAGAAACCACGTGAATATATGGTTATTCGTGTGGTAAATACCATGTACACGAATTCTTATTAAATTTTTTCATGTACTTTTCGAGATATAATCGAAAACTTATGGACACGCGAGGCGTGTCGTTGGCTGCGAATGAGTTAAGGCAAAATTCGATAGTTTTCCTATTATAAAGGTGAAATCTATCACTTTTGCGAATCCACTATCAAATTCACGTTATTACTGATCTGATATTGAATTGATATTTTGCAAAAAGCATTAGTGGACTTGGGCCCCAAGCTTAAACACAATAGTGAGTTAATTGGTTATTTAGTTAGACATCTTTTATCATGTGACGTGAATAGATGTTTATACCGTCAATCCAGAGGTCAGCTGTATTAAATAATAAAATAAAAACAATACAATTAGTTCACTAATTTACTATAATGTAATTAGTTGAATTAGACACGTCTACCACCGTTAATAAGCCAAGACTGGTAAGAGTATTATTTATTTCAAGTTTGTGTCTTAATCTGTAGGTTATACTTTTTGAGGCATTCACATGCTTATAATTCGACGTAGCTCAGTTGTTTGGGGCTTGGCTCTGTATCAGTGGGTACAGGGTTCAAATCCCGTTTGAGCATGTACCAATGGAAATGAAGTTTAATGAATTTCTATGTACATTTTCGTAATAAAAACACATTTACGAAATGCGTTGAATTATACGGTGAGGGAAAACATCGTGAGGAAACCTACCTGTTCGTCGAACAGGTAATAGTTAGTGCTTGTAAATGGCGACATGGCTGACCACCTGTCACATTGAGTACTGACTATCTGGTTAACACGTGGGTTCGAGGTGTCCATAGAATTACTACCTTCGCAATTGCGGAGATGGACACCTGAACCTCTGACTACCCCGCAAGGGTTAATGGTCGTGAATGCGTTTGTTTTGTTTTGTTTCACATGCTTATATTATATGCTTGTTCTCGGATTTGTATAAAATATGTATTTTATGTGTATCAGTCAAACAATAATTAAACCACAAATTTCTATAATTAACTTCATTAGTATTAGTAAGAATTCAAGGTTGTTTCTATTAAAACAAAATGTTACCCAGCCATTTCAGTAAAGAGCACATAATATTATTAGGCTACATCACACACATTGAGACTCAGCCGTGAGAGAGCAATACAATGAGCGAGAGTGGCTTTGAAAAACGAGCTTTGTGCTGTCAACTGAAGGTTGCTAATCCGCCGCTCTCCAACTGGTCATGCAACACTGCTGGACCATTGAACACTCTCTTCAATAACTGTTGGTAAATTATTCTATCTATACTCTCGTGTCGGAAGAAAATGTGTTTTAAGTGATTTCCCAAATACCTACATACACATCACATCTGATTCTCTATAGGCAGAGATCACGGACCCCCATTTGTCCTGATCCAGACTGACTTTTGCTTCATTGAAAATCATCTTCTCATACACACTCGGTTATAGGTACTTCTAACGTCACCTTTTTTCAATATAGCGTCTATCTGACTGTCATGTGTCTTATTGGGCCAAATATCTCTCCAGTTTTATGACAGGAAAGTCTCTAAAATTTAATTTTCTTGCTATTATATACTCTTATAAATTGATACTAGTTAATGCGTCGTATTTTAGCATACAAATGAGAGAGTTAATCATTCGTGTTTTATGGATTGAAAGTCAATAGAATTGTGACACACGTGGTCCAAGAGAGTAAACGTGACTTTCTATATGCACAAGTTAATAGGCTATTTGACTGATTTTGAAAAATTGTTTCAAATTATTCGTTGGTATATGATTAATACACCACATGTATATTTCTGCAAATTTTGCAGTCAATCAATCAATCAGCCTATGACAGTCCACTGCTGGACGTAGGCCTCCCCAAGGTAACGCTACAAAACACGATCACTCGTGGCCCTCAGCCAACCACTACCAGCGACCTTTTTCAGGTCATCAGTCCATCTGGCAGGGGGGCGTCCTACACTACGTTTACCGAGACGCGGTCGCCATTCGAGAACCGCTTTGCTCCAACGGTCGTCGGTTCTGCGACAGACGTGACCGGCCCACTGCCACTTCAGCTTGCAACATCGATAGACAATGTCTACGACATTGGTTCTCTGCCGGATAATCTCGTTCCGGACTCTGGCCCTTAACGAGATACCCAGCATCGAACGTTCCATTGCCCGCTGAGCGACATGTAATCGGTGAGCCAGCCCGACTGTCATGTTCCACGTCTCGGCACCGTATGTCATTACAGGTAGGACGCACTGATTGAAAACCCTGGTCTTAAGACACTGCGGTAGGTAATTTTGCAGTATTTTCCGTAAAATATTGAGTTTTAATTTAAATTACAATATTCGCGCTAAAAACGCTGTTTCTGTAATGGCGGACGCCATATGATCTGCGTGACGTCACAGGTAAGTAAACACAAAGATCAAGTACGACAAACAAAAATAATAGCTAGTTTGCGGATTCACATAGAGTGTGTAATAAGGCGTATCAGAGAATTCCATATGTTAAAGCAACATTCAGTAATTAATTTAAATATACTTTGTGTACTTGACCATGTTATTATTCTTGCATGTGCACTATTTGAAGGGAATTAATAAACATAACCTATATATTTTGTGAAACAGCGACGGATATTAATATAAAAAGTAGCTTTATAAATAAATACTTAGATACTTACACACCATCTTTTATATTTTTGAGCTCTGCAGCATAATAATCAGAGTTATTTGAATTTAGAAAAGTGCAACCATAAATGCGTCTATCTTAGGTAGATTTCTATTGTCGACTTATACAAAATTCTTGTCCATTTTGACAGCAAATACTATTGTTTATATCACTGATTAATAGTGTCCTGCGGAATTCTTGTAAAAATAGTACAAGAAACGATGGAAATATGATAAAATCACACTACGTGCATAACAATAATCAATGTTTACTTGCGTGTGACGTCACGCGAGGCGTAGCCAATCACAGAGCGTTCTTGTGAAGGAAGAAATTCAAAAAAATATATGAATTTATTATGTTTATTTTGCAAAATCAATAAATATTTTCGGATAAAATAGAGCTAAATATGGTTTTTTATATTATTACCTAATAGGATGACCACATTTAGTAACATATTTTTAATAGTGTCAAATAGCCTATTATACGCGGAATTATAGGAAACAATTATAAAAAGTAATTATTTCTAGTATTTAACTGCAGATAAAAAACAGTACACTAATTGAAAAAAGCTAAGCATAAAATTCAATGCCAATCATACCTATTTCTTATATATTTCTTTCTTCACAATATTTTGTAGTTGGCATACAATTGTATGTAAGATATCAAGGAATATTAGTAATAGTAGTCAACCACTTGCTAACTACATAAGAAAATCCCTAGTCACCTTTTACAACAAAAGGTATCTGGTTACATTATCCAATTATTATGTTTATCCAAGAGAACAGCACGCTAAAAATCATTTACCCTGGGACGTAAAAATAATGCTAACTGCCTGCCGTTTTTCCTGGCATGCCGTGGGAGGCGACTAAGGGACAGGGTTAATGGAATCAATTAGGCGATGGACTAACAACCTGTCACTAGTGTTCCTTGTGACATCACTGCTCCAATATATTCTAAAAAGTGACGTGAATGTGTCTATATGTATTATCAACACAATTATCACCAATCAGAATATTTACTAAAAGACTGTGACACAATCCTAAATACGTTAAAAAACCTCATTTACAATATAAAATACTAAAACTTAAAGTAGCTTATACACATCAAACACAAAGCTACCTTTCAACTAACATTCCATTCAAAACTTTATAATCGATTTATCTTTGTGAAGAACATAAGAGCATGTATGAGAAGTTTAAGTTGAGTAAAGCAAGAGAGATTTATCATGATCGTTCCAGGCGGCGATCGATAGTCTCTGCCTATTCCGTAGGGGACGTAGAGGCGTGAATATTTGTCTTTGAGTCGATCACAATGCAATTCTATCTATTACCATATTGTGTTTGATGAGGCATTAGTGTCAGATCTATTGAGAGGTGACGATTAAATGAAGTATCGTCGACCGACATTCACCGATTGACCTTACGAGTCAATGGGCTCATAATTGACAGCATTTAATTATTGTAGGTATGTAGTTCAGTTAAAGCAATTGATTCTGAAATTGAAGTAGCAATTTTTATTGTATGCATACATACATAAATGCATACTCCCTTTTTTATTGTAGCGGAGTAGTCGGAGGATTGAGTGCTCATCTCCGAACATTCGAAGGCATGTTAGGTATGGGTCACTCGAAGCCCGCGTTTCACTAGATAGACAGCACCCAACGTGATAGGTAGTTAGGTAGTGAACCGTATAGCCGTATGTAGGCCTATGGCTATTACATATCCCGAGGATAAGAAGGTTTTCTCACGATGTTTTCCCTCACCGTTAATGGTATGAAATAATTTAATTTTTCTTTCAATAAATCCCGCCCCGGCCATATTTGGGTCTTAAATAGAGTAGAGACTATCTGTCGTATATTCCAGCATGTTTTTAAGGATACTAAGGGACTAGGGATTGATGAAATAGCAACCTGTCACCAATATTCTACATCAAAGCCATCACCTCAACAGTTCGGCTCTAACATACTGGTCACTCCGAATGGGATTAAGCGACGTGAATATACAGGTTGAAATTTTCATCACTGGCAATAATTCAAAGATAGATTCTATGGTTAAAAATATGCGGCTTGACATGATTATTTTAGTACCCTACCCGGTACAAAAATTTTGAGAAAAGCCTCCTCAAAGTTTGGGAGCCAATTCAGAATACATGTACACCCTACATTATTTCATTCATAAGTTTTCATCCAATTAAACATCTTTCAACACCCGAAACAAAAAACTATCAACAACAAAACAAACAATATCAACAATAAAACATTAAATTTTTTTACTAAACTCTATTTCTGGTGTACCCAATGCAGTTTTAGGGTTTGAAGATAAGGCGTCATCATCATCTTCACTACGGCTTACCTGCTGTTTCATACCCAAAAACATAAAAGTTTTTTTGTGGTCGAACATCACATGCTTCCAATGAAAATTATCAAAACACATCACACATACATGGTACACGATGACAAATACAATTCCATTTCACTAGTTCTTCAATCTTTGTTCATTTTAATCCATATCGATAATTATTAAAGCTAATAACAAATAATTTCAAAACATATTATCATCTTGCGAATTCCGTTGCAAATTTTTTTACAATAAACAATTCAATTTTAATTCAACATAGAGTAATAACATTAATTTAATGGTATGGTTACATGTCTTGAAAAGTACTTGAAGTATCAAGTAGCTTTAGTGACAAAATAGTACATATAGTCTGGCTAACGAAAGAAGATACTGAAAAAGCGCGGCAAATTTAAAATATATTAGCATTGCAACCCTAAAATAAAAAGGAAAGCCGGAACAACTCACTTTGATACTTTGACATTTATTTTTATTTTACTAGTGGATGCTTGCAATTTCGTCCGCGTTATGACATGATTAAAAGTAGCTAATATAACTTGTTATCTCTTTATTAACTCCATACCAAACATCACGCGGATACGTCACTCCATTGAAGCGTATTAAAGGAACAAAAAGAAAAAACAAAAAATAACTTAAACGAATATGTACTTACTTAATTAAAATAAAAAAATATCAAGACATTTTGACCGTACTAACCTAACCAAACTATATGCAAGTCAACCATAAAGAAACATCAACAACACGCCAACTTCGGCGTCAGAAATAGGAAACCATACACTAATTCTGATTTTACCAAATTTTTCGGACAACAGACACAAATTAATTTTCTTTAAAATAAAATTTCCAAGTTTTTCTCTACCTAATTAGTTAAGATATAGTGTACCTAATTACTTAAGCTATTTATTAGACCAACGTAAGGCTTACTGTAGCTCTTGTAATGATCCAACACGTACATACGAAACTTATTTTCGATTAACACAATTTTAGCAGACGTACGAATTTTTAACACTCATTTTATAAAATGTTCAAAATGAGTTTGTTTTAAAAATGCCTTTTTGGAATTAATTGTTCCTAAGTACTTTCTAATTAAAATACCCCAAATTGTAGGGTAAATATCCAATGGTAGGAACACTTTAGTGTTGTCATATAAAAAGTTTGCAAAATTATCCAGTATCTACTTCCGTTAGCCAGGCTATAACACATAAGTGAAATAAACAATTTTATTATTAATGATTTACTTATCATTGTTTTATTCTTCATCTCATGTATATTTATTAATTAGTCATACAAAATATTTAAATATTTTTGCTCGTAGTAAGTCGAAAGTATAAATTGTAATGCACTTCACCCTGGCTGTATAACGCGAACTTTACTTCATCTTTACTTTATCTGTGGCTAATTTATTTGTTTGACTGTTTGTTTACAACGCTATGGCGGTTAAAAGTATTTTTGTCGTCTGAATTTATAATTTAATGTTAAATTGCTATTTCATAGTACAATAATGGTGGATGATGTTTATTAATGATGTGAAAGTAAAACATGGTTTAGTTATGTGAATACAAATTCAAACTTTAGTGGAAATGAAATTTATTATTGAAGTGGTTTCGAGGTTATAATTATCGAAATAAAACAGAAATTTGGAATCAAATGTTTTAAAGAACTTATCAAAGCTTAAACTAAAGGGACATTAATTAGTAACCAGCATTGAGTAATGACGCGATTAAGTTAAGTACAATCCATAACCGGCTAATGTTCATGTTGTGTTATTGTGTTCAGTGATGATTATTTTTATTAAATGAAAGAATAGTGCGTAACATTGTCGCAATTAATGTTTAAAGGAAACCACATTAGTATGTTCTATTGGCTTCCTAACCTGGGGAAAACAAAGTCTCAATAATGAAAAAGAGTTTCATTCAAGATGCTCCTAATCCACAAACACTAGATTACCATAGATAATGTAAACTTACAATTTATGAATGAACATGACCTTTGTAAGCTTTACGTTAATAGGGTACCCATATGTTACGGAAAATTTAAAATGCAAATTAAAAAAATTGTTAAAAATTTCCAAAAATTTTCCTACCCTTTTTATTATGAAAATGGGTTCTTTAGGTGCTACTAATAGCCAAGTTCAAATATTGCCAGTGATGAATCTGTCAACCTGTACGTAAAGTTACCGTTATTTCATGCTAAGTGGACTGTAGATGTTAAATATTTATGAAATTATTATTCATACATATTATTCATTCATTCAGTTATGGTCTATGGCATACGTCAGACGTAGTCAGATGCCCTAACACTAGGTAGCAATAAAGCCAACGTGTCCTAGGTCGTAATAAAAAGTACTAAACAATTATATTTTCAATTTAGAACACATAATATAATAAATTAAACAAATTAAAAGATGCTTTAATGACTGTTTTTTATTTTATTATTCATCGTCCTTTTATTTATTTTATGTTGTTTGCCATCCAGTAACATTCTCAACTTTTTAAAATAAAAAGTTATACTACTGAACCAAATAAGTGATAATATGGAGAGGTATATTTATATAATAATAAAACATTTGCATTTTAGATTTTAGAAACACCATTTAGCTTTATATTTTAATATGTACTAAGTATATTATAGGTTTAGAGATTGTCGACAAAGTATAAAAAAAATCAAGTTCTTAACGACAATCGATCACAAATTATCGATATAACTTCAACCAATTTAGAAGCAAAGCCATTTTCTAGAAGCCTACTTTAGAACCAGTATCTCTGCCCCTCTCAGTTGCACTAACTGCACGATGGCGCAGTCGAGTGGCATTCCAAAGGTCAAGGTTCGACTCCCGGCTAGGTCAGCTTGGAATGTGTGGCTGGATACCAATTTTTGTTTATTAACGGTTCATGTTGAAGGGTGAATTAGTTTGTATGGTTATTAATATTGGTCGGCATATTAAATTGACGTCACTGACGTTTATATATTGATGCATTAACAATCTGTCACCAATGTTCCACCATGTATGTCGAAAACAGGATTGCTTTTTTATTAAACTAAAGGTATATCGCTATGTGATATGTGTTCAAGTTTTTTTCCACCCGAAATATTGTTAAATAGCGTGAATATTGAAACTTGTTAAGTGATAACCAACAATAGTTTACATGGATAATGAATGAAGAGGATACTCAAAGAAAACAAGTGAATTTAATAAAATAGTGAACTAGAATCATTTTATTTGACTCAGCGTACAAACACAATCAGTACCACTCTTTAGGACTCAATACATAGCACTTAAACGTAACAGTACATGGATAAGCTAGTTTACAATAAATATTTACAAGGACTAAGAGTAGGGAGGAATGCGGCCTCAGGTCGGCTCGAGGCCGACGTCGGCGAGCACCCTCAGCACGCGGGGCTCCAGCGCCGGCCGCCAGCGCCAGAGGGCGGGGTCCCACACCGACGAGTTCTTCAGCTCCGTGCAGGTCTTGAGGGAGCTCACGCAGTCCGCGCGGTAGTGCTGCAGCCGCGCCAGCGCCGTGGGCATCGGGAAGGCCGAGCAGTTGCCCCCGAGGCAGGCCAGCGGGAAGTGGTTGTGCAGCGCGAGCACCCTGTCAGTCTCGTGGAACGACTTCACGTACTGGCCGGGCTCGGTGAAGTTGAGCGTCCGCCACACGTGCGACATCATGTGCAGGTGCGGCGGCACCCCGGGCTCCGAGCCCCCCGGCTGCAGCATGTCCAGGAAGTACACGTTGCTCGCGTGGTAGGAGGAGCGCGGGTGCTTGGCCTGCGCCATGGGCAGGATGCGGTTCATCAGCCCCACCCAGTCCTCGTCCTCCAAAGGAACTATCACCTCGTCGATGTCCAGCAGGGCCAGCCACCGGTACTTGTACATGTGCCGGTACAAGCAGTCGTTGTACGGGATCAGCTCCAGCTGCCGCTTGTTTTGCGTCTTCTTCGTGAGATACATGTGCTGCAGGCCGGGAATGTTAGGCGCGCCGCCCGGCAGGGCGATCTTCGTGAGCGTCACGCGCCCTATCTTCTCGTAGTAGGCCAGCACTTTGGCCACGTTCGGATGACCTGCAACTCGTACATGTGAATCTTGTCCGCTCCGAGGAGCAGGATCATCTCGATCCACTCGACTAGACGGTAGGAGAGGTCTTCGTGCAGGAAGTCCAGTCCCTTGACGCAGACGCCGAAGGGCTTGCGCGTCTCCCGGGGCCACGGCTCGTACTGCACTCGCAGGAGGTTGGTCGCGCGGTCGCAGGCGTGCTCCACCAAGGACACCGCGGCCGGGATCTTGTTCTTGACGGCTGACGGCAGGACGCACGCCACCAGATACGGCTGCCACGTGAAGTTCTTGAAGTTGCCCCATATCTTGTTCCAAACGTATTTGTATTCCAGCGTCTTGACTATCGCGGGCGGCGACATGTCCTCGAACCAGATCTGGCAGTGGGTGATCGTTTTGGGCATGATCCTGTCGTGGACGGCCAGCAGGCGGATAGCCGGCCCCAGTAGGGACGTGTTCCGGACGTCCAGGTAGGCGCCGTACAGGTGGAAGGTGCCGTCCTTGGTACGCAGCGTCTGCCAGGAGGACACGTGGAACTCGATCTCGTAGAGGCTGGTGAGGGGCGCGCAGTTCTTCTGCTCGTAGAACTTGTTCTTGTCGTCCTTGTGCCGCAGCCAGTAGTCGATGGGGATGGTGGGGAAGTTCTGTTGGACCTCGAGCTTGGCGTATTCTTCGGCGGAGAGGGGGTTCGCGTTGTTAGTGGTGGAGGAGGCGGCGGTGGAGGACAGGGGCAGGGCGCTGAGGATGCTCCTGGTGTGGGGCTGGCTGCGGGCCACCACGGGCGTCTTCCACAGCAGGAAGAGCCCCGCGGCGCTGCACCACAGCGTCACCATCAACGCCGCGCGCCGGAAGCGGGCGCATTGACGCATGATCTGCAACAAACAAATACATACTGTTAGATCATAGTCAGGGACTCATTCATACGTTAGGTACTGGATTGGTTCAATGATGCCACGTTTCGCATTAGTTATCCAGAGATTACTACAAATTGTAAGTACAAGTGTGAATTTTATATATTTTATCTTAGAGAGACGCACGTTACAGTTATTTTTCCTGTGATTAAAGGGCTAAGTATAAGGTAAATTGTTTTCAAGTCGATTTGAGACCGATTCCGTCCTCTGTTGAGATTATTATAAATGGAACTCTGTGATACAAGGAATGATATGTATGAGGATAAACTTATTCGTATTATTCGTCCGTGTGTTTCCACTGATTAGTGCTCATCAGTTGGAGTCGACAGCTCGTCATATAATTAAACGCGAGGCAATTAGGACTGAAGCTTTAAGTGAATATTGTGGTTGTGTTAATTAAACAGCAGAGGTCTAATTCGTTTACTGTGAATGTTTATTTAAGGTTAACAGAAACAATATAAAAGCAAGCTAATTAGTAAGTGAAAATTTCAAATAAATTATGTCATATTCCCAAACGAAAAAAAGTTATTTGAAAAGAACAATTGCAGCTTATAAACCATATGATAGATCTCTGACTTTATTTTGTCTTAAGTAGTTGCTCTGCTTTAACATTACAATTATTTACTGATTATTATTAACTGTGTTAAATGTTAAGGGTAAAGCATTCAATGGATTTCCTTTACCTTTTTAGTTACATAGGTTGATAAATGAGTTTATATTTAATAATAGGAGTATAATATGTTTTATTTACATCTTTATTATAGATACAGAAAAAATAAAATCAAGTACATACAAAAGCCGACATAACCTTAGTGCTGAATCGCTTATTTCAGAATTAAAAAAAAGTACATATAAACTAAAAATAAGAATATAAACAAATGTCTCGCATCACATAGCAGCGCATTTAAAAATGTCCTAGAACATTTGAAAGTGTAGCTTTTCAAACTAGTCCGCCTTAACTCATTCGGAGCCAATGACACGCCTCGCGTGTCCATAAGTTTTCGATTATATCTCGAAAAGTACATGAACATTTTTTATAAGAATTGGTGTACATGGTATTTACCACACGAATAACCATATATTCACGTGGTTTCTACTTTGAAAGAAGTTATGTTTATACTAAAAACGAATACCTTGTGTGATGCCAAGAACACGCTACGCGTGTCCACTTTGAGTATGCGCCCAGAGGTTCTAAAAGTTTGTTTAACTTTCCATCAAACTCACTACGTTAGCTTGTTTATTATAATATTAGTACTTACACAATAATATGTTTCTGAGTGATTTTAGTTCATAGATGAGTAAATAATTTTATATACTATACGAACAACAAAAAATATTATAAATTTAATAATATATAAGTAAGTTTGAGAATCACATCATATTTAATTTACCTATTTACCTAAATATCCATATTCCGCCACAATTCCTGGTTTAAAATCACTATACTGTTGCCACAACCTTATCTCTTTCGTTGCACAAACAGAACTAAGGAAATAAACTACCACAATGTATTATTAACGTATTTAGAAACATTAAACTTCGCGCAGAGCCAGTGGACACGCGTGGCGTGTTCATTTTTTCTTAGTCGCAGAGCCGCGGACACGCCTCGCGTGTTCATGACCGTTTGTATGGCGGCTCCGCTAGTAAGACGCTGAAAAATGGCGCGGCGTCGAATTAGTTAATAATGTCATACTAAGTAAATGCAATTAAAAGAGCATAATTACTCGCCAACTACCTTTTTGTTGATATTAAAGCTATGTCTTTTACTTCCCGAGGAAGCAGAAAGGCAATTAGTCGTCATTTTGTTACTGGAAAGTTAGTGCATGTGGATACTTGGACTTTGCTTTTAAGTGTACTTCTGTAAGTGAAGTTGTTATATAGTAAGATTTTTATTTTAGTTCATATTCGTATACACATAAGAGGCTTTTTTTAACTTAGCTTTATATGCTTCGCGACCAATTTGAAACAATACATATTACTATCGTACCATATAGAGATCGCGCCACATAAATTGGCAGTTGGGGGCGTCGGCACAGTCGCGTAATTCAGTGTTACCAGTAAACACGCCAAAACTAGCACTCACTGTGCCATACGGCTCGATACATTATAGGTTTCATTTGTAACGGTCTTTGGTTGCAGAGCTATAAACTCTATATAACTAATTAAAAAACAATTTCAAACATGATTAATAATTAACGGGACTTATCCTTCTTATTATATATTACATATATTATGTGTTCCTTCACTCTGTCCTCAATAGACCGTTTAGTCTGTCCGACGTAGGATTTCTCACAGCTGCAATCAACCTTATACACACCCTTATATCTTATATCATGAGTATAAATATATTATTTAAATTAGAGATCGCGCCACATAAGTTGGCAGACGGCAAACTTGGAACTAAATTTGACGTTTCCGCCATTGCGTGTTATTTTGTATGACAGGTAAATTCAGTAATACCAGCGTTGTGTTTTTTGCTCACTTTCTTTGTAATTTCTATGTTTGTTAAGGGTGATTATAATAAATTGAATTCCGGAGTTTCTTGTTAGTTCTTCTCCAAGCTAGGGTCTCCGCTGATCTAACCTCGGCTAAAAATATGTAAAGACAATGCTCAGTGCCATGTTTGAAATAATAGTTTTAAGAGATTCGCGATTTATACTCATGATATAAGATATAAGGGTGTGTATAAGATTGATTGCAGCTGTGGGAAATCCTACGTCGGACAGACTAAACGGTCTATTGGGAACAGAGTGAAGGAACACATAATATATGTAATATATAATAAGAAGGATAAGTCCCGTTAATTTTTAATTATGTTTGAAATAGTTTAATAAACATATTTTGACTTTGATATATTAATTTGTTTTATTTGAGTTTATAGCTCTGCAACCAAAGACCGTTACAAATGAAACCTATAATGTATCGAGCCGTATGGCACAGTGAGTGCTAGTTTTGGCGTGTTTACTGGTAACACTGAATTACGCGACTGTGGCGACGCCTCCAACTGCCAATTTATGTGGCGCGATATCTATTTTGTATGAAAGGTAAATTTAGTATTGCCAGCGTTGTGTTTTTTGCTCACTCTTTGTAATTTTTATGTTTGTTAAGGGTGATTATAATAAATTGATTTCCGGAGTTTCTTGTTAGTTCTTCTCCAAGCTATGGTCTCCGCTGAACTAACCTCGGTAAAAAATATGTTAAGACAATGCTCAGTGCCATGTTTGAAATAATAGTTTTAAGAGATTCGCGATTTATACTCATGATATAAGATATAAGGGTGTGTATAAGATTGATTGCAGCTGTGGGAATTCCTACGTCGGACAGACTAAACGGTCTATTGCGGACAGAGTGAAGGAACACATAATATATGTAATATATAATAAGAAGGATAAGTCCCGTTAATTATTAATCATGTTTGAAATAGTTTAATAAACATATTTTGACTTTGAAATATTAATTTGTTTTATTTGAGTTTATAGCTCTGCAACCAAAGACCGTTATAAATGAAACCTATAATGTATCGAGCCGTATGGCATAGTGAGTGCTAGTTTTGGCGTGTTTACTGGTAACACTGATTACGCGACTGTGGTGACGCCTCCAACTGCCAATTTAGAGATCGCACCACATAAATTGGCAGTAGACAAACTTGGAACTAAATTTGACGTTTCCGCCATTGCGTGTTATTTTGTATGAAAGGTAAATTTAGTATTACCAGCGTTGTGTTTTTTGCTCACTCTTTGTATTTTTTATGTTTGTTAAGGGTGATTATAATAAATTGATTTCCGGAGTTTCTTGTTAGTTCTTCTCCAAGCTAGGGTCTCCGCTGATCCAACCTCGGTAAAAAATATGTAAAGACAATGCTCAGTGCCATGTTTGAAATAATAGTTTTAAGAGATTCGCGATTTATACTCATGATATAAGATATAAGGGTGTGTATAAGATTGATTGCAGCTGTGGGAAATCCTACGTCGGACAGACTAAACGGTCTATTGCGGACAGAGTGAAGGAACACATAATATATGTAATATATAATAAGAAGGATAAGTCCCGTTAATTATTAATCATGTTTGAAATAGTTTAATAAACATATTTTGACTTTGAAATATTAATTTGTTTTATTTGAGTTTATAGCTCTGCAACCAAAGACCGTTATAAATGAAACCTATAATGTATCGAGCCGTATGGCATAGTGAGTGCTAGTTTTGGCGTGTTTACTGGTAACACTGAATTACGCGACTGTGGTGACGCCTCCAACTGCCAATTTAGAGATCGCACCACATAAATTGGCAGTAGACAAACTTGGAACTAAATTTGACGTTTCCGCCATTGCGTGTTATTTTGTATGAAAGGTAAATTTAGTATTACCAGCGTTGTGTTTTTTGCTCACTCTTTGTATTTTTTATGTTTGTTAAGGGTGATTATAATAAATTGATTTCCGGAGTTTCTTGTTAGTTCTTCTCCAAGCTAGGGTCTCCGCTGATCCAACCTCGGTAAAAAATATGTAAAGACAATGCTCAGTGCCATGTTTGAAATAATAGTTTTAAGAGATTCGCGATTTATACTCATGATATAAGAGTGTGTATAAGATTGATTGCAGCTGTGGGAAATCCTACGTCGGACAGACTAAACGGTCTATTGCGGACAGAGTGAAGGAACACATAATATATGTAATATATAATAAGAAGGATAAGTCCCGTTAATTATTAATCATGTTTGAAATAGTTTAATAAACATATTTTGACTTTGATATATTAATTTGTTTTATTTGAGTTTATAGCTCTGCAACCAAAGACCGTTACAAATGAAACCTATATTGTATCGAGCCGTATGGCACAGTGAGTGCTAGTTTTGGCGTGTTTACTGGTAACACTGAATTACGCGACTGTGGCGACGCCTCCAACTGTCAATTTATGTGGCGCGATCTCTACACCGACTACATCGTAAATTTAAGTAAATATAAATATGCAAGATTAAATTATTTAGAAACGTAGACTATATTTACTTACGCATTAGTGAGATTAACATTTCTTCACAGTTCCCGAGTCCTATAGTCACATCTTACTAAGAGCTTTCGAATGATTCCGATCGTGATTTGCACAACGCCCGAGAATGTCTCATTGCTCAACTGCATCTAAATGCTTGCAATGGCGACCGGTTCGGCTCTTATTGTTTCAGACGGAAATGTATTTGAATATCATCTGTGTACACTGATCTGCATTAATGAGGGACAACCTGAGGCTCAAGTCCACTACTGCTCTTTACAAAATATCAGTTCAATATCAGATCGGTAATAGTGTGAAGTTGGTAGTGGATTAGCAAAAGTGACATATTTCGCCATTTTGTAAGCGTAATTTGACACTTGCCGATTTCAATGGTGACATTAAACATTTTTGGTCATTTACTATCAACTTCACACTATTACTGATATGATATTGAACTGCGTTTGTGCTAAAACGCATTAGTAGACTTGGGCCCTTGGTTAATGTTCGCAGGAAAGAATTGCCCGATGTTTTCGTTACGGTAACATGTTACTGTATTGGACATATTGATGGATTTGTATGTATCTAGAATAATCAAAATCCAGAAACTTTAATCATGATTTCATTATAAAGTTGTGGCACAGATGTCAGTGGTCGTAGTTAGTTAAATTTAGTTCCAAGTTTGCCTACTGCCAATTTATGTGGCGCGATCTCTAACAAGAATTTCCGTCTTTCTAATTAGACCGCGTCTCAGTAAACGTAGTGTGGGACGCCCCCCGGCAAGGTGGGAAGACGACCTGTGTAGGTTGGCCGGCATCGAATGGATGCGAACGGCCACTGACAGGGAGAAGTGGCGTCATTTGGGGGAGGCCTATGTCCAACAGTGGATTGATACAGGCTGATGATGATGATGATGAATTAGAAAGAAAGAAAGAAAAGAAAGAAAAATCTTTATTCACTAACATACAAAAACACAAACATGGAAAAAAATATATGCAAAGAACACCGTTGATGCAGTGAAAAGGTGCTGCTTCAGTATACGATGTAGCTAGGCTACACCACTGGTCCTCCGGCAGCACCCGATTCGGAAACTGTCACAAGCTGTATATAATAAATAACGAACATACACAAAATAATTTATTTATAATAACCATCGTGACAAATACAGATATTATACTCATACATAAAATTGATACACTATAATTCATAATCATACTTTGGGGAACAAAAAACAAGAACATTAGTTAAAGGCATGTAAATAGATATAGTCATATACATAAATACACACTCATACACACACATTATATATATACACATACATACATATATATATCTACACTATAGACTGTAGTAACATCATAAACATCATATAAACATACATTAATATATTTCAGACACATACATATTAATTCGAACAATTTATAGAAAGAAAATATTTATATATATATATGGTATTTGCACTGACAAGGTGAGGCATTGATAGGAGTTAGGGTAAGGATTTCTGTTGTTCGAGAAGACAAGCCTTATACCTACGGTAGAAGGCGCCCCTAGAAGCAACGTCACGGATAGGTGGCGGTATATCATTCCAGCATTTGGACGCCGCGAACTTGAAACATCCCCGAAACGCTGCTGAATGGTGCACTGGCAAAGCAGCCCTAACCTTAAAGTGACCGGGGTTTGTAGACCACTTGAGTTTTCGGTACAAGTA
This sequence comes from Leucoptera coffeella, assembly GCA_030578115.1. Classification (NCBI taxonomy): domain Eukaryota; kingdom Metazoa; phylum Arthropoda; class Insecta; order Lepidoptera; family Lyonetiidae; genus Leucoptera; species Leucoptera coffeella. Next base: position 103,746 of record JAMBLF010000573.1, on the reverse strand, counting down.
ATAAGGGCTCTCCGGCCGAATGACACCAAACAACAACGTCGCGAAGTGCAGTCGCCTACGTGACTGCATGTTCAGCAAGTTCGCGTCGTTCAAATACAGAGTGATGCGGGATCGGTAAGGTATATGGAAGCAAAAACGGGTGCATGCGTTTTGAACCCGTTGTATCAGTTTTCGTTCGTCCAAGTATACACCTACCATAAACAACGTCACAGTAGTTCAGCCTTGACAATATCAACGCTTCACTCAGGTTGACACGCAAGTCTACGCTGAGATATTCGCGGATATTGTAAAGAACCTTTAAACGGTAGAAGCAGTTCCCGACTACACTGAGGACGTGCTTCTTGAAATTAAGCCTACCGTCCATCAGCAAGCCCAGGTTCCTAACCTCTTCCACCGCCCCTATGACGTTCCCCCTGATAACTATATCATTGGCGGAATGGACATCCATCGTACTCCGAATTTGCGACCGACTTCCAAGAACTAAAAGCTTAGATTTGGAGGGGTTCAGCGTAAGACAATTTCTATCAGACCAACACGCAATTCGTTCGAGCTCAGAATTAATACTGCGTATGCATTCCAACATCCCCGAGGGTTTGGCAGACGCATAATTAATGGAATAGCCTTATAAAAACAAACAAACGCATTAACGACCATTAACCCTTGCGGGGTAGTCAGAGGTTCAGGTGTCCATCTCCGCAAGTGCGAAGGTAGTAATTCTATAGACACCTCGAACCCACGTGTTAACCAGATAGTCAGTACTCAATGTGACAGGTGGTCAGCCATGTCGCCATTTACAAGCACTATTACCTGTTCGACGAACAGGTAGGTTTTCTCACGATGTTTTCCCTCACCGTAATGTAAAACCTTATCTATAATGTAAAATAATCTTATATATTATAGAAAAAAATGAATCCAATTAGTTTTTCGTTGTAATTAAAAATGACAATTAGCTCTAAACCACAAAAATACATTAATAGGTAGCGTTCAAAAGTTTCATACTTTGCAATCCTTTACAGCTTTATGAATTACATAATATAAACATATGGTTCACATTCTAAATTTTAAATAACCTACATTATATTACTTCTCACTTCGTTACATGAACAATATTTCCCTAAAGAATAATTCAAATCAAACCAGCATATCCACTTATTAGCCTTTTCAACCATCTAAACAAATTCTCAAGCAATATAAATATTAGTTTAGATTACACATACACACTCGTTTACTAACCCAACCCGGTTATTGATTTACTCGTATCTACCCCAGGGAATGCATCTGTCCTATGTGGTCATAAATCAATGAGTTAACAACACAAATTGACTGTATTAGATCAACCATATCGAATGTCCGTAGTAGTAATGTTGTCGTTGTAATATTTAGGATGTAACTTACATGTATGTAATGTATGTTGTTAGTATTTTTATTAGTTTGCATATTCTTTCACGGCGATTTTATAACTCTATAAAGTTTAAAATATGTAATAATAATACTTATTGTATTAACTATAAACTAAACGTAAATAAAATATAGACAATAATAAATTTAATATCAAATATAGAAAATGCTAACTTGCTTTATCAAATCTAAAATCTAGGAGTCGATGATCTACCTGAGAGATTAACATCTAGATCTCACATAGCAAATAAAATGAATATCTAGATCGTAAAGATAATTCAATTTAATAATTTGATCTAGAATAGTGGTAGTCATTTGATATTCTAGATTAATATCTAGAGGTCTAGATAATTCTTTTTATAACTACGTATAAGGAAGTGAAACTAAATATGCAGCGTGCATCTTAGTTATAATAATCAAGTTACTTTAATATTGATTCTAAGTATCTACTGAAGATTTACTATTTACTGTTTCACTCTGTATGATTATTACCCTTCTTATAGCAAAGGAGATAAAATTCGATAGTTTTAGGGTTATTAGCTATCGTCGGTTATAGTTTAAGCAGCAAGAGTTATGTCGGGCAAACTTTAAAAAAGACTAGTTACTAAGTTTCAGATACTAGTTATTTTAAACACTCCCATTTATACTCATTTTGTTGACGTGATGATGATCGTGAGGGTAGACAGACATTAGCTGGGACGCCAGTCTTCCCGCGACCACGGCCTATGCAACTGGATCTTTATTAATTTATCGTGATACGATCCGGTCTCATATAGTAAATAAAATTTCACTAATTATATATCTCGTTTGTAAATTATATTTAACAATGAACATTCATAATATGCATTCACGACCATAAACCTTATCGCGGTAGACTGAGGGTCCAACATCCTCTATAATTTCTTATTGCATTATCCTTCCTTGTTATGCGGAAACTATATAGTAATTGAGTTTTGTAGAATAGTTACATACGGTATGAAATAAAACATACATACGGTTCACGACTTCATGTATACACACTACCTTTTTTATTATGGCGGGGTAGTCAAAGGCTTGAGTGCCCATCTCCGAAAAATTTTGAAAGCATGTTAGGTATGGGTCATTCGAAGCGCGCGTATCACTAGATAGACAGCACCCAGCGTGATAGGTAGTGAACCGTATCACCGTATATAGGCACTGACTATTACCTATCCTGAAGGATAGGCAAAGTTCCTCACGATCTTTTCCCTCACCGTTAACGACTGTAAATTATGTACGTAAACGAAAAACACATAATTTCATTTCATTTTTAGGACATTACCCACTGGGCTACAGTCGTTATTTGAAATAAATAAAAATAATTAAATATATAATATGAAATAATTTAGTTTATAAATGAACATTGGTTGTACATTCAGACCTGTCCACATTCATAATACATAAATATATACATTTGTGTGTGTAACAAATTACTTACGAACCGACATTTGTTTAGAATTTCATCGTTTTTCATAGTTTTAATTTCACAGACAGTGAAATATTATAAGTTTTAAACTTACATTCTTTAAGTTCCTTTTTTCTTTTTGCCAAAAAATACACCCAAACCTTTTCAATGCCATATCTAACATTTCAAAGTTTTAATTTGAACCTACCTGCTTGTGCCACTTTATTTACAATAACATCTTTCTTTTAACTAGTTATTTGAATTGCAATGGTACTGTCTACATTAATTGTACATTGGATAAATAACAAAAGCTGTTTACTTAAATAAAGATAAACGAGCACTAACAAATGATAAGCGATATGCCTTGATTAAATGTTTAGATAACATGCATACACGTCATATATCGTCGACCTCCACGGCGCGATCGGTTAGCTACCTGAACGCTAATCGCGAGGTACCGGCTTTGATTTCCGGTGGTGGCTGGGTTAAAAACTACGCTTTTCTTCTATGTATGTATTTATCTGTATATAATAAGTGTATATTTCTTATATATACGTTGACTAGTACCTTTAACACAAGTATTAAATAAACTTAGCAAGGGGCTAGTTCAATTGGTGTAATAATGTCCAAATATTATTATTAGACAAAAGACCTCCATAGCGCTATCGGTTAGCAACTAAACGCTAATCGTGAGGTCCTGGGTTCGATTTCCGGTGGAGATTGAGTTTAAACTATGCTTTTCTTCTGCTTTCCAGTCTGGTCGTTGATTCTCTATGCTATGTATGTATTTATGTATCTATTATTTAATTCTAAGTATTTATTATATATAACAAGTATATGTTTCTTAAATGTACGTTGACTAGTACCCTTAACACAAGTCTTAAATGTACTGAACAAGGGGCTAGTGTAATTGGTGTAATATTGTCTAATTTATTATTTATTATGTAGGAATAATTATGTGTATTAAGTAGTATGATAAAAGGCAGGTGTTGTACGTAAGATGATGTATCTAATATTTAAAAAGTTTGTGGTGACCATAGAATTACTGCCTCCGCAATCGCGGAGATAGACACCCAAACCTCCGACTACTTCGTAAGGGTTAAATCATGAAAGCGTTTGTTTCATATTTAAAACTAACATGATATACAACTACGCTTAATGGTCTGATGAACAGAAGACATGTATGAGAAGGTTAATGGTGTGAGTGAAGCAAGAGAGATTTGTCAGGTTCGGCAGCTAGTTAGCAGTCTATTTACGTCTCAGAGTAGCACGGAACATTAGAATTGACTATAATTAACGAGTGTATATCTAGTCCACAGACCTCTATAACCTAGATACCGCAAGTGTACGTACTTTGCGTGTCAAAAGGTTGATCAATGATCAACCTTTTGACGGCGGTCATTTAGTTCCGTCCCTACCGTCATCGTTGACGAACGTGAAGCGCTCCTCAGAAAAATGCCTAGTTGTGCCGTAATATCTTGTAAAAATGATTCAAGAAAAGTAAGCCGAGATCATGGAAATATTTCTTTTCACCGGTAAGTAAATTTGTTATTTAATTGTGCGTATTTTATTTATAAATCAATTATTTTATCTTATTTGTGTCTATTACTATGTAAACCACCAAAATACATGTAAATGTGTGCATACTACGTGTTCAAATTACATTGCTGCATTTAGTTCCAAAGGTGTTGTATCAGTTCATATAAAGCAAGCAGTGAACACGGAATCGATCGATACTTTCAGAGGTAGTTGCGCTTCGTGGTACAGAGGTTAGAGTACCCGCCACATAAGGTGGCAGTAGCCAAACTTGGAACTAAATTTGACGTTTCCGCCTTTGCGTGTTATTTTGTATGAAAGGTAAATTTAGTATTACCAGCGTTGTGTTTTTTGCCCACTCTTTGTAATTTTTATGTTTGTTAAGGGTGATTATAATAAATTGATTTCTGGAGTTTCTTGTTAGTTCTTCTCCAAGGGTCTCCGCTGAACTTCTTCTTCTCAATCGTTACGCTCTTATCAGAGCGGTCGTGGTCTTCATGACGTGGCATCTTGAGCAGCCGAAATGGTTGGTGAACTAACCTCGGTAAAAATATGTAAAGACAATGCTCAGTACCATGTTTGAAATAGTTTTTTTACATACATACATACACATCACGCCTGATTCCCTGTAGAGGGGTAGGCAGAGATCACGGATCCCCATTTGTCCCGATCCTGACAGACCACTTTCGCTTCATTGACATTCATACATTCTCTAATACACTCTCGGCGGTTATAGGTACTCCTAACGTCACCTTTTTTCAATATAGCGTCTATCTGACTGTTACATATATGTCTTGTTAGGCCGGCCCCTACGTAACCGCCCTTCCACTTCACTCATATATATTCCTTTTGTCAATATATAGTTTTTTTAATTTGTACTTAGATCATAAAATAACTTTCAAAGAGAGCTTATGATAGGGCCTATTTTGAATAAAAATATTTTGACTTTTGACTTTGGTATATTAATTTGTTTTATTTGAGTTTATAGCTCTGCAACCAAAGATCGTTACAAATGAAACCTCAATATAATGTATCGAGCCGTATGGCACAGTGAGTGCTAGTTTTGGCGTGTTTACTGGCAACACTGGATTACGCGACTGTGGCGACGCCTCCAACTGCCACCGTATGTGGCGGGTACTCTATTCTCATTCATCTTACCAAATAGGCAAATAGTGTTGTGCACATGCATCGATTCCAGTTATGGTTGTCGATTCGAATCGATTTCAAAACTACAAATAGGTACTCTAACTGATTAAAATTATAAGAAAATTATGTTTGTAAAATTTGTTCATGTTGTATTTATTTGTTAAGAATTAGAATAACGTAAAGTAAATTTTCATTACAGGTTTCCAAGCGACCCCTATATTAAAGAAAGGTGGATTGATGCTGATGATGATTAATAAAGGCGGTAGCAAATAAATATATTGATATTCGGTTTCATTATTTAACCAAACACATAAAATCTTCAGTAACCAAAAGACAATTATACAATAAGCTTATTTTATTTCAGGGAGAGTAATTAGAGATATTCTGTTTTACGAAGTCCGTTTGATATGAATGTGTGCCGGCATGCACGTGTACCTATACATTGTTTAGTGTAGGTAGGTGCCAACGATCCCCACCTTAACGCATATAATCGAACTACTTGTATACACAACTACAACCAAAGTTAAACGGACTTCGTGAAATATAATATCTGTAAATAGTATTTATTATAAGTAATGAAACGACGATTTGATTTAAATTTTTATTATGTTTTTTGGTCAAAAGAATAATTAAATAAGTCTCATTAATTAGATAAGTCACTTGTGTATACTACTAAGCCAATCATATACCTACTTAATAGTAACTTTAGATTAACTTAAAACTATATTATATAACATAACAATATCTTACATGAATAAACTTTTCATAATCACATTTGAAGTTTTATTTGGCACCTATAATTTGTAAGTACTATTATGCGTCGCACTCCGTTGAATCGTTTTGATGCGCGAGTATTTTCCCATCACTAAATCGCCGCTGTGACGTCATAATACCTACGCACATTTCGGCACGCGCGGTTTTCATAGAAATGAGTGCATTTGCGGCATCTAGGGTTATAGAGGTCTGTGATCTAGTCTATATCTAGATAGATAATTTGTATCATTCTGTCATTGGGTACAACCACACTAATGAAATAATTGTACTGTGCTCAATATTATAGGGTTCCACTATATAATTTGCATTGTTTACATGTTGCCATATATACCTACTGCATTTTTATCATTCGATGTTGATTATGATAAGAATATTTATTTAATGATTTCACTGTTGTTTCATGACACAGACTGGGCTGAAGGCTAACCTGCTCGCGTTGTAAAGAACAAAAATAAATGAATGTAAAAAGTTTAAAATATACGTGTTTATTGTCCTACTAATATGAAGAGTTAAATTAATTAGTTACTGGATGGCTTGAAACGAGCCACACTACACGTTTAATAAATTCGACCTAGTGCCTCTAAGTTTCATTAGGTGATACCTTTAAAGCCCCTTGTTGATCCGTAAATAGTCAAATAATACAAAATAAATAAAAATACCTATAACGTTGGGTGCTTATTTAGTAAAACGCTTTGAGTAGCCCATACGTAACATGCCTTCGAAATTTCGAAGATGGGTACTCAAGGCATTAACTATTTCGCCATGATAAAAAGGGTGTGAATATACACAAGATGTCAAGCATATGTAATGTTAATGGAAAAAAAAGCTTGTAATGAAAAAAGTCAGTAAGTATAATAGTTATAAGGTGACATAGTTGACCATCTATCACGTTAAATAAAAAGTAAGTTTACAGTGACCATTGCAATATTCCATTGATGATGGACACTTACCGTATGGTTATCCCAAAGAGTATATGCAAATGTATAAAGAAAAACAAATTTGATAGGTACTCAATGTAAACAGGTTAAGTAACGTTTGCAGACTGACATTCCAACGAAAGCTAAAGTGCTTATAACTTTATTGTTTCATCAAAGATTTTGCAATTAGGAATAACCTTATGATGATTACACTTACTTTTTTAGCACTTCCATTAACAGGGCGATTTCCGAATCAATTATAGAGCCTCGTGTTAATAACGTATTGAGTTATAACCAATAATCCATTAAATCAGCATCTATGTGCTTGTTTTGACGTCTTAATTCTTCAAAATCTCCTGTCAAAACGTAGTAACATACAGAAAATGTGGATGAAAGTTCAACATTTCATTCCTTACTCGACCCTTGTTCAATTCCCGAGTTCTCGAGGGTCGCTCTGCACTACCTGAGTCATGGGTGTGTATTTTCAATTATATTTAGGTAATTAGTTATACGTACTATATGTATAAGTAGTTGCATACATATACGTTGATACCTTTCAGGCTAGACAGAACCTTGAGGACATGTTAATATCTCCTAAGTTTCATATTTAGCAATTAATATAGGGGTGATGTCATATGAAACAGGACAACAAAAACATGAAACATTGGTGACAGATTCATAGCCCTTTGCCCAATACATGTCATATACACCTCTCTCTTAGTCGCCTCGTACCTATACCTACTACACAGTCTTATTATGGTGACCACTGCCTACATGAATACGATTCACGACTTGTGTAGTCCTTTTTATTGTGGCGGGGTAGGCAGTTGAGAGCCATCTTCGAAATTTTGGAGGCATGTTTGGCTAAGGCACTCAAAGTTATAAATAGGTTTAAGTTTATCATCGTACAACAATTTCGATTGCTATGATTACAAAGAATGTTTATACGGGTTAACAATGTTTAAATTTAAGGGATTGAATTGTAACTTTACACTATCTTTGTTATTCGCAATATCTATATATACCAACAAGTTACTACTGATTTACACTTTTAGTATTTTATACTTGATAAATTCGACGTAGCTCAGTTGTTTGGGGCTTGACTCTGTATCAGTGGGTACAGGGTTCAAATATCGCTTGGGTATGTACCAATGGAAATTAAGTTTTATGAATTTCTAAATACATTTTCGTAATAATAATACACTAGATACACAGATGGAAACCTGAACCTCTGACTACGCCGCAAGGGTAAATGGTCGTGAACGCGTTTGTCTTGTATAAAGAGCTAGGTAATAGATATCTTGTAAATCTTTTCACCAAAGTGAAGTCAAGCTTCTAATTCATAAATCGTGACATCTTTTTACAAACTTACCTGTTTACATATTGAATATATCATTGATTAAGTTTATGAATCATACACACAAAATATGCGGTGTTAAATATACGAGGTTTTTCCCGTTTAACATTATTGTGGTTGCCAATTTCTGCACTGACACGAGAAGATTTATAGTTTTACGTGTTTATGCAGTGTGTCAATCAGATTGGAAAGACTCGACCCATTTTCGATCAGAACTTAACTCATTCGACGCCGCGCCATTTTTCAGCGTCTTACTAGCGGAGCCGCCATACAAACGGTCATGAACACGCGAGGCGTGTACGCGGCTCTGCGACTAAGAAAAAATGAACACGCCACGCGTGTCCACTGGCTCTGCGCGAAGTTTAATGTTTCTAAATACGTTAATAATACATTGTGGTAGTTTATTTCCTTAGTTCTGTTTGTGCAACGAAAGAGATAAGGTTGTGGCAACAGTATAGTGATTTTAAACCAGGAATTGTGGCGGAATATGGATATTTAGGTAAATAGGTAAATTAAATATGATGTGATTCTCAAACTTACTTATATATTATTAAATTTATAATATTTTTTGTTGTTCATATAGTATATAAATTATTTACTAATCTATCGACTAAAATCACTCAGAAACATATTATTGTGTAAGTACTAATATTATAATAAACAAGCTAACGTAGTGAGTTTGATGGAAAGTTAAACAAACTTTTAGAACCTCTGGTCGCATACTCAAAGTGGACACGTGTAGCGTGTTCTTGGTATCACACAAGGTATTCGTTTTTAGTATAAACATAACTTCTTTCAAAGTAGCAACCACGTGAATATATGGTTATTCGTGTGGTAAATACCATGTACACAAATGCTTATAATTTTTTTTCATGTACTTTTCGAGATATAATCGAAAATTTATGGACACGCGAGGCGTGTCGTTGGCTCCGAATGAGTTAAACATGACATGGGAAACTAGAATAACACTTATGTGCTACGAGTATTTGCTAACCATATTATCTTGCTGTAGAGGTACGGGGGCCTTAGGGGGTTGCAAAATATCAGGTCAATATCATATCAGTAACAGTGCGAAGTTGTTTGTGGAGTAGCAAAAATGACAATTCGGCCATTTTTAAGGTGAAATTTGACACTTTTGCTGTCATGAATGGCCCTTTTTGTTAATCTACTAATTACCTATTTAATAATAATAATGTCACTTTTTGTTTATTAACGGTTCATGTTGAAGGGTGAAATAGTTTCTATCGTTATTAATATAGGTTGGCATATTGAATTGACGTCACTGACGTTTATATATTGATGCATTAACAAACTGTCACCATGTATGTCGAAAACAGAATTGCTTTTTTATTAAACAAAAGGTATATCGCTATGTGATATGTGTTCAAGGTTTTTCCCATCCGAAATATTGTTAAATAGCGTGAGTATTTAAACTTGTTATGTGATAACCAACAATAGATTTCATGGATAATGAATGAAGAGGATACTCAAAGAAAACAAGTGAATTTAATAAAATAATGAACTAGAATCATTTTATTCGACTCAGCGTACAAACACAATCAGTACCACTCTTTAGGACTCAATACATAGCACTTAAACGTAACAGTACATGGATAAGCTAGTTTACAATAAATATTTACAAGGACTAAGAGTAGGGAGGAATGCGGCCTCAGGTCGGCTCGAGGCCGACGTCGGCGAGCACCCTCAGCACGCGGGGCTCCAGCGCCGGCCGCCAGCGCCAGAGGGCGGGGTCCCGCACCGACGAGTTCTTCAGCTCCGTGCAGGTCTTGAGGGAGCTCACGCAGTCCGCGCGGTAGTGCTGCAGCCGCGCCAGCGCCGTGGGCATCGGGAAGGCCGAGCAGTTGCCCCCGAGGCAGGCCAGCGGGAAGTGGTTGTGCAGCGCCAGCACCCTGTCAGTCTCGTGGAACGACTTCACGTACTGGCCGGGCTTGGTGAAGTTGAGCGTCCGCCACACGTGCGACATCATGTGCAGGTGCGGCGGCACCCCGGGCTCCGAGCCCCCCGGCTGCAGCATGTCCAGGAAGTACACGTTGCTCGCGTGGTAGGAGGAGCGCGGGTGCTTGGCCTGCGCCATGGGCAGGATGCGGTTCATCAGCCCCACCCAGTCCTCGTCCTCCAAAGGAACTATCACCTCGTCGATGTCCAGCAGGGCCAGCCACCGGTACTTGTACATGTGCCGGTACAAGCAGTCGTTGTACGGGATCAGCTCCAGCTGCCGCTTGTATTGCGTTTTCTTCTTGAGATACATGTGCTGCAGGCCGGGAATGTTGGGCGCGCCCCCCGGCAGGGCGATCTTCGTGAGCGTCACGCGCCCTATCTTCTCGTAGTAGGCCAGCACTTTGGCCACGTTCGGATGCACCTGCAACTCGTACATGTGAATCTTGTCCGCTCCGAGGAGCAGGATCATCTCGATCCACTCGACTAGACGGTAGGAGAGGTCTTCGTGCAGGAAGTCCAGTCCCTTGACGCAGACGCCGAAGGGCTTGCGCGTCTCCCGGGGCCACGGCTCGTACTGCACTCGCAGGAGGTTGGTGGCGCGGTCGCAGGCGTGCTCCACCAAGGACACCGCGGCCGGGATCTTGTTCTTGACGGCTGACGGCAGGACGCACGCCACCAGATACGGCTGCCACGTGAAGTTCTTGAAGTTGCCCCATTTCTTGTTCCAAACGTATTTGTATTCCAGAGTCTTGACTATCGCGGGCGGCGACATGTCCTCGAACCAGATCTGGCAGTGGGTGATCGTTTTGGGCATGATCCTGTCGTGGACGGCCAGCAGGCGGATGGCCGGCCCCAGTAGGGACGTGTTCCGGACGTCCAGGTAGGCGCCGTACAGGTGGAAGGTGCCGTCCTTGGTGCGCAGCGTCTGCCAGGAGGACACGTGGAACTCGATCTCGTAGAGGCTGGTGAGGGGCGCGCAGTTCTTCTGCTCGTAGAACTTGTTCTTGTCGTCCTTGTGCCGCAGCCAGTAGTCGATGGGGATGGTGGGGAAGTTCTGTTGGACCTCTAGCTTGGCGTATTCTTCGGCGGAGAGGGGGTTCGCGTTGTTAGTGGTGGAGGAGGCGGCGGTGGAGGACAGGGGCAGGGCGCTGAGGATGCTCCTGGTGTGGGGCTGGCTGCGGGCCACCACGGGCGTCTTCCACAGCAGGAAGAGCCCCGCGGCGCTGCACCACAGCGTCACCATCAACGCCGCGCGCCGGAAGCGGGCGCACTGACGCATGATCTGCAACAAACAAACATACTGTTAGATGATAGCCAGGTACTCATTCATACGTGAGGTACTGGATTGGTTTAATTAACACCACGTTTCGCTTTGGTTGTCCAGATATTAGTAACAGTTGTGACGTTACAGAATTTAAGAAACATATTTTATGTAAGATTTTACAAGTGTGTATTTGTTACGTCACCGAAAGAGTCCCCGTTAGAGAGACGTACGTTACAGATAATAATAAACTGTAATAACTACATTGGTGTAAACATATGTAAAGTATGTATAAGGAAACTTGGACTCAAGTCGATTCGTGACCGATTCCGTCCTCCGTCGCGATTATTATAAATGGAAGTCTGAGATACAAGGTATGGTATGTATGAGGATAAACTCATTCGTATTATTCGTCAGTGTGTTTCCACTTATTAGTGCTCATCAGCTGGAGTCGACAGCTCATCGTATTATTAAACTCGAGGCAATTTGGACTGAAGCTTTAACTCATTCGGAGCCAACGACACGCCTCGCGTGTCCATAAGTTTTCGATTATATCTCGAAAAGTACTTGAAAAAATTTAATAACAATTTGTGTACATGGTATTTACCACACGAATAACCATATATTCACGTGGTTGCTACTTTGAAAGAAGTTATGTTTATACTAAAAACGAATACCTTGTGTGATGCCAAGAACACGATACGCGTGTCCAATTTGAGTATGCGACCAGCAGCCCTAGCATACCAGCCAAGATAAGACAAGATAAACTCGGGTTTAAAAGTTGTCTTAGCCCTCCGATTTATCTTAAGTGTTAGCATGCAATGCAGTGGGGTTAAGTTTTTAACCCGGTTTAAGGCCGGGTTAACGTCATCTTGCCAAGGCTGCCAACATGACAAAAATTTGGTATCTTAACCATGTTCAAGAACGCGTTGTCTATGGGTTTGGATAACCCAACCATGTTGAAAATCACAATGTCCGTCGGCATTTACCCTTTTACAATGTTTTTTCAATTTGGTGGTGTTAAATAAAGTTTGAAGTTTAATGGCAGCATTCCTCACTTTTTTATCCCGCCAGGGGCGCTAGTGAGAATGGAGACCTGTCAAGTGTCAATTTCTAATCATTTTCTAATAATTTGAAAGGATAATAATGAGCGAAAAGAGTAGAAGTTAAAAGCCAAACATATTTATACCCTCTGCATACGATATTTCACAAATTATATGTAAACACGGTAGTTTCTGAGAAATATTAAGTTTATTATCAACAAGCTCTAGACAACAACAAGTCTACTGACTAGATCTCTTCCAAAGTAAGAGAAGTGCCTATACTATAGTTAAAAGTTACCTCAACTTGCTTAGAGGATGATTTTGCATTCCTGTCAATATTAGAAAATATAAAGATCATACGAGTTCAGTTGCTGTGAATAGAAATTTACTTTTTGTTATTTATCTTAGCAGAGTACGCAGCAACAGTGCACAAATTATATGATAAAATATTCCTTGTAAAGCAGAGCACGAAAAAATGCCATATTTGTCTAATAAAGATCAAAATATTCACAAAGTTTCTCTTCACAAATTTTAACACCATCAAATTGGGGTGGGTTTAAAAATAAGACCTTTGTCTTGTCCAAACGTCACTTTTAATCCGAAAAACGGCCGGCATGCTATCACATAAAACTAATTTAACCTCTTTTATCTTTTTTATCTGTCAAAATGGGATAAAACAATTTTAAACCTGTTTGCATGCTCGCATTGAGGTTAATTTGACATTTCGATGGTTTAAAACCTTATCTTAACCCTAGTCTTGCCTGGCGTGCTAGCACCGCTGAGGTTCTAAAAGTTTGTTTAACTTTTCATCAAACTCACTACGTTAGCTTGTTTATTATAATATTAGTACTTACACAATAATATGTTTCTGAGTGATTTTAGTCGATGGATGAGTAAATAATTTATATACTATACAAACAACAAAAAATATTATAAATTTAATGATATATAAGTAAGTTTGAGAATCACATCATATTTAATTTACCTAAATATCCATATTCCGCCATAATTCCTGGTTTAAAATCACTATACTGTTGCCACAAGCTTATCTCTTTCGTTGCACAAACAGAACTAAGGAAATAAACTACCACAATGTATTATTAACGTATTTACAAACATTAAACTTCGCGCAGAGCCAGTGGACACGCCTCGCGTGTTCATGACCGTTTGTATGGCGGCTCCGCTAGTAAGACGCTGAAAAATGGCGCGGCGTCGAATGAGTTAAGTGAATATTGTGGTTGTGTTAATTAAACAGCAGAGGTCTAATTCGTTTACTGTGAATGTTTTTTTAAGGTTAACAGAAAAAATATAAAAGCAAGCGAATAGTAAGTGAATCGAATAGTAAGTGATAAATTTCAAATAAATTATGTCATATTTCCAAACGAAAAAAAGTTATTTGAAAAGAACAATTGCAGCTTATAAACCATAGGATATATCTCTGACTAACTTTGTCTTAAGTAGTTTCTCTCATTTAACATTAGAATTATTTACAATATTTTTACTGTGCTAAATGTTAAGGGTAAGCATTCAATGGATTTCCTTTACCTTTTTAGTTGCATAGGTTGATAAATGTGTTTATTTTTAATAATAGGAGTATAACATGTATTATTTACACCTTAAACATAGATACAGAAAAAAACAAAATCAAGTACATACAAACTAAAAAATAAGAATACAAACAAATGTCTCGCATCACAAAGCAGCGAGCGCATTTAAAAATGTCCTAGAGCATTTGAAAGTGTAGCTTTTCAAACTAGTCCGCCTTAATAATGTCGTACTAAGTAAAGGCAATTAAAAGAGCATAATTAGTCGCCAACTACCTTTTTGTTGATATTAAAACTATGTCTTTTACTTCCCGAGGAAGCAGAAAGGCAATTAGTCGTCATTTTGTTACTGGAAAGTTAGTGCATGTTGATACTTGGACTTTGCTTTTAAGTGTACTTCTTTAAGTGAAGTTGTTACATTAGGAAGTTTTTCATAGTAGTTCATATTCTTATGTACATAACTTGGCTTTATATGATTCGCGACCAATTTGAAACAATACATATAATTATTCCATACCTCGTACCACATATTATTTAAATTAAGTTTGATATATTATAAAAAAAATCATTATCACCTTAAGTATTATATAGAACATGTAAAATACATTTATTATTGAGTTCTATTCAAATACATTTCCGTCTGAAACAATAAGAGCCGAACCGGTCGCCATTGCAAACGTTTAGATGCAGTTGAGCAATGAGACATTCTCTGGCGTTGTGCAAATCACGATCGGAATAATTCGAAAGCTCTTAGTTAGAGGTGACTACAGGACTCGGGAACTGTGAAGAAATGTTTTCACTAATGCGAAAGTAAATATAGTCAATATTTCTTAATAGTATAATCATTAATTTCTAAATTTACTTCAATTTAGGATCTAGTCGGTGTAACAAGAATTTCCGTCTTTCTAATTAGTGGAATAGACTTATTTATAATGTAAAATAATCTTATATATTATAGAAAATAATTAATACAATTTGTTTTATGTTGTAATCACCACAAAAATACATTAATAGGTAGAGTTAAAATTTCATAATATTTTCAATCCATTATAGCTTTATGAACAAAAAAATATAATCAAATAGTTTCTAAATTTTACATTACCTATATAATACAACATCTATACATGAACAATATTACCCTAATGTAATCTCAGAATGCAATGGATATCTGTTGGAAAGACAGCTAGCTCATATACCAACAGATAATTTCACATGTCTGAATGAATCTGGATATAGGGCCACTATTGAGTACTTTAAGGTAATTAACATGTATACTGTAATTTAGATATAAGAAACAATTGAAGGGTACAAGAGAAAAAGGGGCTCATCAACATTTTGGTTGAACTGAGATATTTGAGTTTTAAACTTTCTACATTAAACCTTCACTTCCTAAACTAATCAATCAATCCAATTCACAGTCAAAATTTAAGTTGTAAGTCTACTTTAGATGTTATTTATTTATTTTTTTGAAATATTGCACTATCTTAAGAAATAATTAGTTATTATTAAATAATTAGTTAATAATATTCAAAATGGCGACGTAATGGACTCGTTCTAAAACGCAATTTTTTTTAAATGAACCCCTTTTTTATGTTTTGTGTACAATGACCTCATTTTAATCCAGGATTCCAGCACATCGACCCGATTTTGTTATTTTTGATATTTTAAATTTTACCTGTAGCTCAGAGTATACGCCCCTTTTATTTCTTTTTTAAACGTCTTAAGAAAGGTCCATTAAAAAACAATCTCGTGGCATACTCAGTTTCATTTCGGCAAAATTGTTGATGAGGCCCTTTTTCTCTGGTACCCTTTAATTGTTAGTCGTTAATGACCATGTAGTTTATACGACTTTAAATAAAGATAATAAAATTTTACCTGAAAAAATATTACCCTAAAGAATTATTCAAATCCACCCATTACTTCCACATTACCAATGTCTTAATAAGGGATAAGAAGGATTTATGTGATAGGATAGCAACCGATCACCGTAAAAAAAGTACTTTTAAAGGATAATTAGTATTTAATGTGCTTTTGTATGTGTGTAAAATATGTTATTTTATTAAAAAAACGTTATTTTATTTTAATATACTTAGATAATCTACAAATTCTTATTCATTGTTCATATCATAACTTTTATTCAATGTTAAATTCAATGTCACGTTCCTGTGCATTTTTTATTCCTTAATAATTAATTATAAATTCTTTTTATTATTTATATGAATTGAATAAAATGCCAGAAAAACCTCTACAGGGAAACCGGCGTGAAGTGTATGTAGAAATTGAGACAGGAACATCAAAGTATTGTTACATATATTGCCTTGACTAATACGTAATTATTTAGGAAATCACTTCTTTTGAGGTGGCCAGAACCTCGGGTACATAATATATCTTTGATCTCGTTTAGCATTAGCAAAGGGCTTAGGTTGGTATTGATATGGAACCTTGGAGGCAAGTTGCTAGTTCATCGCGCGACAGATTTCTTTTCATCCCTATTTTCTTAGTCGTCTGGTATGAAATAAAAAGAACGGCAGCTAGTTAGCATTGAATAACAGCCTCATAATATTTATATATATTCCCGGTGGGGGCAGAGTTAAGAACTACGCTTTTCTTCTGATTTCCAGTCTGATTGTTGATTATATATACTATACATGTATTTATCTATTTATAATATGTATATTTTTCTTAAATATACGTTGACTAGTATGCTTAACACAAGTCTTAAATGTACTTACCAAGGGGCTAGTTGAATTGGTTATTATTATATTAAGTATATTATATTAGGTTCCTTTATTTTTATACTGCCACTGTCATATAAACGTAAAAAGACTAGTGTGAATCAGCTGTTATTACGATAGGCATTTCACTTGGGATTCTTATCAAAGATTTCAGCAAGACTGTTCAATGTTATCTAATATATGAGACTTCCTTTAAATGGAGATAATACATAGTAAGACGATAAAAGGATTAAAATGACATAAATGCTATTTATGAATGTAATTACATATATTCACGCCTGTACTTCCCGAACGGGATAGAGAGAGACTATCGATGGCTACCTTTAACGATCCTGACAAATCTCTTGCTTCACTCACACCCAATAACCTTCTCATACATGCTCTTCTGTTCTTCACGCCGCGCTGTGTACACACGCCTTGAGAAGAATGTCTCCAATTTGATATGTATAAGGTCTATGTCTGATCCGAGATCTGTATAGTGTACGAGTATATTAATTATATACATAAAATACAGTAAAGTTGTTTACCTTTAATCCAATATATTTTTTTCTTCTTTCTTTTAATTTCGTATAACATTGTCTATACATAATTTATTTAAAAGTAAAATCAAAAAGTAGCGGCGAACTGTAAATATCCTACGAACCGTATATATCCTATGTCGAAATGAGCATGAATAATTAACGTAAATAATCGGAAATTATACGGTTTAAGATATAAAGTAAAAACGTTAATTAAATGCGTAAAATTGGTTCGTATAGGTGAGGTGAAAAGGTAGCTAAGTAGAGATCAGCCTAATAAGTACGATGATTAAATATACGACACATATTAAAAAGGATGACATTAGACATACGTATAACAAGCGAGTGTGCGTGCAGTCTATTATAATTAACTAAAGAAGTGATCTCTGCTTACCCCTCTCTAATGAGCGTGATATTTATGAATGTAAGATTGGTCTTCGATGGAATCCATTTCATCGAATTATCACTTCAATATTTTTATTAATAATTTCGAAATACACGTACTCAATTATAAGATATAAAACAAAATTGGTTTTAAATCGACGACATATGTTATATCCGCATAATTCGACTTTATAGAGTATTTATTTTTTTAAATTCTATTTATTGATACTGGCATTTTTATATTTACTCTCTCTTTACATAATAATATAATGGCTCGGTATATGACTTCCGTTGGGATAATTCTGTCAAAATCGATTGAAGCCGGGTTTTGATACTCGAATTTAATAATATAACACAATATTTTTAGATCGACAAAATTCGATTGCGTCTTATTTAGCTCACCCGGTTTCATTTAGGAGACATAAATATCATGATATATTTACGGAAAGTGACAAACACGTAAAATTTAAATTCAAGTAGAATTGTGTCGAATATTATTTATAATTTAGAGCCACGAACAGCAAACCACTTGAATGCTAAAAGCGTGAAGTCCTGTGTTCGATTCCCGATGAAGGTAGAGTTAGGATAAACACTTTCAACTTGTATGTGTTCACCTATTAACATTAAATACTAATTTTAAACAATTAGTACCCTTAACACCCTAAATGAATTAGCCAAGGTACTAGTTCAATTGGTGTAATGTGTCCAAAATGATCATCATCATTATTTTTATATGTAATTCTTCTTAAGGCGGGTGTACGTAACTTGAAGAACCGAAGAGCATGTATGAGAAGGTTAATGGGTGTTAGTGAAGCAAGAGTTATTTGTCAAGATCGTTCCAGATGGCGATCGATAGTCTCTACCTATGTCCTTAGTGTCGTGAATATATATATGTAAATGTAAAGATTTAACTCTTTCAAATGTTTGTATAAGTAAATGATGTTTATACGTCTTTATTACGTGGAGATTCCATATTAATGTCATTATGACCCCGATACCAATGTTAAAAGTGACTTAGGAGACATTATATTTCAAGGTTCTGTTACGTTCCAAAGGTATTAAAGGACAGTAAGTAACTTTATTAATAATTTAATCATGGGGTAGACTTGATCGAAACATTATCTTAATGAAAAAAATAATGAAACATGAGAAATAATTAATTTCGAGACGGCAACATGTATCCGTAAAATTCGGATGATTACGTATTAGATTTTCTAATGGAATTTTAATTATTTAATCGGCTTTTTGTGTTTATACCTATTTTAGCTTGGTTAGGGGTAATTCTGCCAAAATCGCCAGCTGAAGAATCAATGCCGGGTTTTGATCAAGTAGAAATAACTGGGGATTTTCCCGCTATCACAGTATTTGCACGTTGTATACGTCATTAGTAAAACTAACACAAAAAGATAACTGATTAGGTTCCAGATCCAGTTTAGTATAAGTCAAAGTCAAAGTCAAATGTTTTTTATTCAATATAAGTACAAGAACAGTACATTCATTGAAAGTCAAAACATTTTTTTATAAGATAAAGTAACGATAAAAATAAATCAAATCACTAAACAATCCTACTATATTTTGATAGAAAGAGTTTTGGAGTCATAAGTGTCAGGTAAGCTCCATTGTTCATCAAGAATCTATTATGATCTTTGGACCTCACATTTCAAGGAAACCCCCTGCTGATTAAACTGTTTAACACTCTATTATATATTGGTTGTGGTCAACCATCACTTCTTATTTCTTTTAGAAGATGATTAGGGGTAGATCTTTATGAATACTTGAAATGAATGTCTTTATAGTATAGGGAATAATATGTTTAGGGAGGGAGGGACATTGTATAGTTTTGGATATATCACACGTATCTCACCTTACTAGCGTAGCCCGTTCGCTTACTCAGCACCTACGCAACAAATAAATGAATTTCTCATCACAAACAACTATCATTTTCGTCACACTGTCATCTCAAGAATGCTGAGTTAGCACCGTCCGTTTGCACTTTGGCAACACTAACAAAAACTCACTGGATTTTCCCCTATTAACACCCGCACTCACTTAAATCTCATTTTGTATCACTTCGGGAATTCGTTTAGCGAAACACGCGTCCGTCCCGCACGACGGATGGTGTTAAACTGGTATGAAATCCCAGAGACTGCGCTCGCGCATTTCGCCGTACCCACTCAGCGCTACAAGCCGCTAGCACGCGCTAACTAGAGGTGAATGTACATCCATTTTTTGTCTATATAGCAGATTTATAGCTGTATCTTCTGGACTTGCATAACTAATTGTAACATTGCTGTTTTGTTTGTTTTGGACTAAACATGTAAGGAAAAAGCTTACTATAATATTCTTGTAGCTTCTAACGGCACTGGATACTATGAAAAAGACAGTTTTTGTAATCGTTTTTGTTTTTAACCTTTCTTCCTCCTATTCAATAGGTTTAAATTTTAAAGCCAATATTACAAGTGAACAAAAAATGATCTGCTTTTAATATACACGAAATATAGATAACTGTATAAGACGGTCTCTGTGTCAGTGACAGCAGTCAAATGCCTTCAGGGCGTCCGAAATTATTGGAATAGTGACCGTGGTTTTTGCCCAACCTTGACCGATCGCTAACCGTTACTAGTGTCGATCTATGGTCGCTTTTAAATGAGGAGGCTTCAAAGGTAACTAAGAGTTATTGACATAAATAACTCATGAGTGATTTGAGATGTAAATCAGTTGTTTACTAAAGGAGAAAAATGAGGCCGCAATTGGGAATGTTCTGTAGATATGTTTTAGAAATAGAGAATTATATATGCTATGATTTTATACAGTTCTACAATTTTTTATTAGTATGTATACATTTAATATTTATTATAATTTTGTCCTGTTGCTAACTTATTTTTATCGCTATTTAATTATAAATTAAATATCAAAACAGATAACACAAAATTGTTGTGAATAAATTTTAATAATTAATCAGAGCGCTTTAACAACACAAAAACACTACCTTTTATAACGTTTACGTAAGCTTACGTCAAATAACAACATCAATATTAGTAACAGTTTTTCTTAAATAAATATATTTACTCACACCTAGCCAAACTGCATCACTATGGCTAGATCTAGCCTATTTTTAGCTAGACTAGGCAGTCCTGTGCCGCGGCCTTGGCAGGTCCCCACGGTCCTAAGCACCCTTAGTCGTCTCGTCAGCGGAAGTGCGCTGTCTGCTTACGCTATATTGCATTACGAAGGTTTTAATTGCATTTTTCATTAATTTATTCACTATTACCCTTTATATGATGCAGCTGGCTGTTTATGGTGTATCGTGGTGCGTTTTTTTATTTATTTGTCAGTAATATATGTAATTTATACGTTAAGGCTTTTATTACTTCGGGATCGTTTATTATAAAGGATATGCATAGTTTGAATGTCACGTTTTTACAGTACATTTGTTTTTTATACAGCCAGAGCCTTAGTAAGGCGAATTGACGTAAAAACTAATTTAAAGTATAATCACTCAACCCCCCGACTAAGAATAGTATAGACTGGAGTTTCTTGTTGCCTTTTCTCCTACTTAAAGCCTTCGAACCAACAGTAATAGTTATAAAACTAAGCAACATCCAGCTTTTATCTGATATAAAATATGCATAAATTATTAACAAAAATTGGTCGTAAATTTGACATGTCAGAAATGGAATTCCGGCGGAAATAGTAAGCTGTTTGCGCAATAATAAAATAAAACCCTCTAATACATAGAAAATATTGAAGTTATTGAGAAAACACTGTATTCAAGCGCTGGAAAGTTACAAAATACACGAATACTCAGGTTAACGACAAAAGAAGATGAAGCTTATGAAATTTGCGGTTAACCCTATACATTGTTCTGTTGTAACTGGCCATTGTTGGATCCTGTTATGGTGTATGACTATCTGTTGCTAACAATGTAACTACTCTCTGTTTTGCTAGTCTTTGTAGAGTCTTTGGCATATTTTTTCATATATTTGCGCAAGAGTCTCTGTATACTATCATTTCACTCTTCAATCGATCCCTCATGACTGATCATCGTAACTGCTTTGATAATGCTGGACTGTGCTCTTTTATCAGTATATATTGGTATATACCATTGGTATCTTATGGAAGTATTTTTATCCATATTTTCACCCGAAAGCTTGTACTTAAGAAAGTATTGATTTATATTCAATTTTCTTAGGTTATTAAGGATTTCAATATTGTTGTTCCATGTACTTAACAAAGTATATATTATATTAAGTTTTCTGAGGTTATTAAGGATTTCAATATTGAGCTATTCGGGGTAAAACAAATAACTATGCTATCAATCAACAATCAATCACAGGCGCTATATTACTCACTAGTAAGTAGACATAATAAGTCCCCAATACTTCTGACTAATATACGTACGTATATCCATCAATTCCACTACAACACAACATCTATTTGTGTGTAAGAATGCATGTAAGAAGTGGAGATCCATCCTGTTGCCTTCAGATTTTCTGCAGCAGGTTTTTGCTTCAACCCAGGTAACCGGTTTCAAAACCACCAGATACTTGCTTGGGAACCATGATGAGTATAAACGTTTACAAATAAGGTGATTACGACCGATTTAGCTACGATGACACCGGGATTAATCTGCTAGTGTATTGTCGCTTTTTTCTTATGTATGTAAGTAGTGTAAAGCGATTATTTTTAACTAAAGAGACTTTTTGTTACGGGATTATGTGTGAAGACAGTTGTAGTTACAGAGTGTAAAACTTATTGACAACAATTATGTGTAATAAAGGGTTTTGTTGGTTTGATATTTTCGTAATGCAGTTGTACAAAACATACGTAAAATACATACACATCACGCCTGATTTCCAGTAGAGGGGTAGGCAGAGATCACGGATCCCCATTAGTTCCAATTCTGACAGACCACGTCTTTTCATACACTCTCGGCTGTTATAGGTACTCCTAACGTCACCCTTTTTCAATATAGCGTCTATCTGACTGTCATATGACATCTCTTCAAGAATAAAGGAATATTTGGATATATAATCTGATATTCTTACTTTAAGGATTATTTTGTATAATCTGTCTATTCTTTGGATACGCCATTGTTAAAAATATAAGAGGGTTATGGTTTTGATGTGGCCACTGGCCATATTGACCTTACTTTCAATTGTAAAGGTAGATGTGTCAATGTGTTATAGTTATATAACAAAAAATAATTCCTTAAAACTTTTACACATCGTATATATAGCCATGTCATTTTGCCATTCTTTAATTACACTAAAACTCAATATTTTCGCTATATCTAGTGAATAAAACATATATGTAATGAAATACAACAGAGGTAACCGATTTTAAGCGTTAACCAAAAATCGAACTAGTCACTAGTTCATCACATTTGACAGGAAATATGAGTCAACGACATGCCATCTGAGAGAACGATGAAATGCCTTGCTATACGCGAAGAGATGGCATTGTTAAACGATAAAAATAGAAGTAAATAAATAATAGAATTCTCGTACTTCCTCTGTTTAATGGTGGCGTAGCATTGAAAGTATTTGTAGATCACCTTGAATCTGTAAGAATCGAAAGTTTTATAGCAAAACTGGTATTGCATTTGTGTCAAGAATCGGACTAATAAAAACTATTTCACCGCCTAGCCCTAATACATACATATATACATCACACACCCGTTTCTCTGTAGAGGGGAGGCAGAGATCACGGATCCGCATCCCTTAATCTATGTTATAAATGTACATTGGTTGATTTATTGTATTATACTAATTTGCCAAATAAATTAATTTGTGTTTCTGGTATTAGCCTTTAATCTGATATATTGATAACTTCTAATCATCTAGATGTCTGCATTTCATCGATTATATAAATTTTCTCGAATCGTCTTGCATCAATTGCTGATCATATTTTCCAGTAGCTATAATCTTTTTAATTATGATTAGTTTGCAAATTTCTCCATAACATAAAAGATGATATAAGATTTCCTTCAGACTGCCTCACAAACTTTTATTTAACTGATTGGGGGCATCCCCAACAGTAAAATCCTTAAAGTTATTACATAATTGAGCCTAAATCATTAGAAACCTAGAAACCAACACTAAGCATCATTTAAACCAAATTAACAGCCACTCAAGCAAACCTTCAATGAAGCCATGATAATGATTAGGTACGCTATATTTCATGTAATTGATATTCACGGCTTGCCGTTAATTATTTAGTAGTTTCCGACTACCTTATTATGAAGTCCTCGAAAACAATGAAAGATGTGAGCATGGAAGCCGACGTGCGAGACAGACAACCTGTTCCGCTTGGCTTACATCCATGCAAACACACACACATAAAAACTACTGAACAAAACTCACTAAAATTGGCAGTGGCTAGTTGCAAGAGCGATACACAACTTTATACAAAACCGTTAATATTTACTAAATTAACTATTATTTTTAATATTTATTTATATTATTATTAAAATACATTAAATTTACTTTAATATATTTAATACAAATAAACAATTTTGATTAAATATTTAAAGTTATAAGCATACATACAAACACTTTTTCCGGTTTCGTGAAATCAGAGTGGTATTCTAGCGAGAGCAATGGCCGTCACGATATCCAGTCATTGACCTAGTCTGAAGGGCGTTTGGTCTTCTGGGACTACGCACCGTTAACATCTGCTGGCTATTATGGTCAATACACACATATATGATCACGACTGTATCCCTGAGTGGTATAGAAGCATACTACTTCCATTGTATCAGTTTTGTGGTTATGAATTGTTTTAATAGGTTGTAAAAGTGAACTTTAAAGCATAAAAATATATTAGGTATTGCAATAGTTTAAATGACTATTAATATTATAGAAAGTCTTTCGTAAAACCGCCCTTTTATAGATATTCTAATGGATTATTAACGATTTATAACAGTTTTATGGTATTAGGGCTCGTATTTGGATATAATTTAAACATACATATGTCCCCATTCTAGCGTCTTTGAAGAGGCGACTAAGGGATTAGGAGCTTTTTAGGTTTTTTGGGCTATAGGCTAGACATCTATGTTTATTTATGACTCGACCTTTCAGAACCTTCCACTACGTCACAGATTTAACAATACCACAGATAATATAATACTATAGACAATACTATGTAACGTGCACTTTTTTGATAATTAAAGATGTAAGTAAATAGCTGAAAATATAATGAATACAGACATATACATTCACGTCCTTTAATACCTTTTCGGGTGGATAGAACCTCGGTTATTTAATATCTCCACATCACTTTTCAGCATGAATATTAGGGTTGCGATGTCGCAATGGAACATTGGTGACAGGTCCATCGTCCAATAGATTTAATTTACACATAGTCCCTTAATCGCGTCCTAGGACATGCCGAGAAGAATGGACTGTATATATGTAAATAGTAACATACCATTCAATTTCAGTGCTTTTGGATCAGAAATATGACAGCTGAGAGCAGTAAACAGAAAATATATCTATCTGCTCACGTAACACAGTAGATATTTAATAGTTGTTTATTACATCTTTTATAGTATTAAAAGGGACCACCAACGGTTTCCCGATCACATCAAGATAACGATTTAGTAATAAACTTTCTTATGAGACGTTTTACTAGTCTCAAGTCATCAAAACATAAAGGAATAACTTTGATTGGCTTTGAAAAGAATTATCGATAAATTGCATAAGTAGTGTTCTGATATGTGCTCTTTGTTAGCTGGGACGTTAAAAGAATGCTAACTAGTTGCATTTCCTCTCAGCTTGTCGTTAAAGGCGACTAACAAGTCATTTGGATGTATAAGACTATGGGATAGTAACTTTTAGCCTATATTTCATATAAAGAGCGTTATAATAACGATTAGTATATGTTTAAGGTGATCTAGGTGATAGTATGTCTTTGAGGTTCTGTCCATACCAAAAGGGATTAAAGGACGTTAATTTACTTGTATGATATATGGTTCATATATTATTAGTAGCAAATAATCAGATTTCTTCAAATATGATTTTATAATAAACATTCATATACATATGTTGTTCCGTAGCGCAATTGGTAAACCACCTGAATATAATTTTGAGGTCCCTGGTTCGATTCCCGGTGGAGGCAAAGTTAAGAACTACGCCTTTCTCCTGCTTTCCAGTCTGGTTGTGATTATGTTTACTTTATATGTAGTTATCTATATATAATATTTCTTAAATATACGTTGATTAGTACCATTAACACAAGTCGTAAATGAACTTACCAATGGGCTACTTCCATTGATGTCATATTCTCCTAAAATATTAATATTATTATGTATTATTACATATAGAATACATACCGATAATGATTTTTACAGAGTAAACCAGAATAATGATCGCTTTTGATCGTGATTCTTCTGAATCATGTTTTTTCTTAACATCTATACATGTCTGCATACACACTGCCCCATTGTAAAAAGGTAGGTCATTTCACAGATAACCAAATACCTTGGAGATAAAATTGTGGGAACCGTCCTTATATCATGAATGCATTTTGATTATTATCATGATTTTTTATTTTTTATTTACCATACTTTAAGCTACTTAGATATATCATAAACATATATTAAGTTGTTCACTAGTTCCTACCTCTACGTAAAATTTTCGTGTTGGGAGTCAGTCTAGAACATAACATGTTTGTTATATAATTTAATCTTACGGCGGTTGTAACCCGTTGTATGCTCCTTATAAACAAAATATTATTCAGATGAACATAATGAGACTTACAGGGCGCTTTTTGCCATATTTAACCTGTTCCGGGATATAATTAACTTAAGATAGAGTTCCTTATTGGTGTGTTGGGAAGAAAGCACTCTGTCTAATTATTGTATACATACATACGAGTATATATGCATAACGACCTTTACAGAGTGGTCAGAGATTGAGTAGCCATCATCACAGAAACAACAGAACAACCAGAAACAACGTAGCAGTTAGTACGCCAATGTTATAATATTATAAAGGTTATATATGTATATATGTATACAGGTACTATTTCGAAAAATAGGCAGGTTTCCTCGTAAAGCTTTACTTTACCGAAAATAGGTAGGTCTCCTCACGATGTTTACCCTCACCGAAATCAAAAGACCTTATCTAGATTCTAGGTCACCTATCCAGAACCTACTAAACCTATATATTAGATCATAGCCTATCACGTGATGATGCACTGAGAGAAGCCACGTCGCGTGAGCTGGCATTCTGCGCACCCAGTGACCTATTTGTGTCGTGATGTGGAGCGATATTTATAAATTGAGTTACTCCGCCTTAACGGTGCTTATCAAACGGGTTTCTAATAACAAATACACTGCGTGGCGAAGAGATACAGGATGGACAGTACCTCGGAGATATAATATCTTCTAAGTTACCTTTAAGCATTATATAGGGGTTGTGATGTCATATGGAACATTGGTGACGGGTCGTAGAATACTACGGTGAGGGAAAAACATCGTGAGGAAACCTACCTGTTCCCAGAATAGGTAATAGTTAGTGCTTGTAAATGGCGACATGGCTGACCACCTGTCACATTGAGTACTAACTATCTGGTTAACTCGTGGGTTCGAGGTTGCCATAGAATTACTACCTTCGTAATTGCGGAGATTGACACCTGAACCTCTGACTACTCCGCAAGGGTTAATGGTCGTGAACGCGTACGTGGTGAGGGGTCGCTAGGCTATCGCCGAATAAATTCAATTTAACCCTAGTCCGAAGAACAGCAATGAGAACAGCACTTTGTTAGCATTCTTTTACGTCACAGCGAGAGACTAAATATTTGACCAATCATCCACGCCTCTGTAAGCCGTGCTAGTCTGGGACGTAAAAAGAAAAAAAAGGGATGTAGAACAGAATTAATAAGCTGCCATTCTTTCCAGCACGTCGTAGGAGGCGACTAAATAAGTAACGGCAGCAAGACAGCATGCTTTTTACGTTCGAGAATAGCACGGAACAAATCCAAATGTAATAATTAAGTTAATACGTATATATAATGTTCTTGAGAGAAATACATACATATACATCATGCCTGATTGCCTGTAGAGGTAGGCAGAGATCACGGATCCCCACTTGTCCTGATCCTGACAGACCACTTTCGCTTCATTGACACTCGTACATCTTCTCATACTCACTCGGCGGTAATAGGTACTCCTAACGTCACCCATTTTCAATATAGCGTCTGACTGTCAAATGCCTTATTGGGCCGGCCCCTATGTAACCGCCCTTCCAATTCACTCACATATATTCCATTCCTATTGTTAATCTGCTATCATTCATTCGCATAACATGTCCAAACCATGGAAGCATGCCCTTTTCAATCTTAGTTCAGAGAATTATCTACGAAAATGATTCAGAGAAATCCTTACTATTTACTATAAGTACATGTTGAAAAAGGGTAAGTATTTTTACGATTCCGTCGTGTAATAACTATTCAATCTGTGAACGTTTACATATTCGATTGTTTTGGCACAATCAGACAATGCCTTGGTCTCTGATATTTAAAAGTAAAGGCACGTAAAGGTATGGAGGTGTCATCTGTCAATTAAAAATACATATTTGACAGTTATATTATTTATTTTATTATGTAGGTAGAACATACATGGTTTTGATAAGTATTTTAATTAATGTATAAGAAATCGTATTGTAATTATTTCATAAGTGACTGATTTATTGACAAACATAATCACAGTCATCTTTTTTCGTAATTCTTCATAGTAGGAAAACTCTTCTGTCACTAATATTCCACTTGACTTATTGCCCAGTGGGTTAGACTTCTGACTTCTTATGAGAAAGGTTCGAAGCCCAGCTCTGATATGTACCAATGAAAGAAATATAAAGATATATTTTTCATTTACGTACATAATATATAGTCTCTAATGGTGAAGGAAATCATCGTGAGGAAACCTGCCTATCCCTCGGGTGATATATGTATATGCCAATGCCAGTATTAATCAATCAGCATATACTAGTCCACTGCTTGACGTAGGCCTCCCCAAGGGTACGCCACAAAACACGATAATTCGTGGCCCTCATCAAGCCACTACGTTTGCCGAGACGAGGCCTCCACTCGATAACTGCTAAAGATTGGAATTCACTTCCCCCGTCTGTATTCCCGGTTGACTATAACTTGGGTCTCTTCAAGGCTAGAGTGAATAGGCTATTACAGGACCAGTGAGCTACATCATCGACCTCATCGTCACTTACCATCAGGTGAGATAGGGGTCAATCGCTGGACAGTTATTAATAATATTGAAAAAAACAGCTTTATTTCAGCGGTCGTCGGCTAGTAATGCCAGTATACATGTATTTAATCTGGAATAGTGTACAGAATTTCGAAACAGTAAAACTTTCGTCTCTATAATTAATTGACTATCTTACTTGATTAATAATTCCCTATTATTTCTAATTAGTTCGTTTATACACAGATCAACTTTCACCAGATACATCAATAAGATAACTTACATAGATGTCAATGGTATCAAATAAATAACAGTTCAATATCAAGAGGAATTGAATTGAAAAGGCGATTCTAATTTAAAGTTATAGATGCAATTAACTTGACTAATGTATGTACATACAAGTTCTTATTAGAAGGTCCTAGGTTCGAATACTGGCTCTTTCATGTACCAATAAATGAAATCTATAAATGTTATTTTCATTTACGTACATAATTTAGAGTAACTAACGGTGAGGGAAAACATCGTGAGAAAACATATTTGCCTATCCTTAGGTATAGGTAATAGCTAGTGCTAGTAAACGGCGATTCAGTTCACTACCTATCACGTTGGATGCTGTCTATCTAGTGAAACGCGGGCTTTGAGTGACTCATACCTTTTTGCCTGCAAAATTTCGGAGATGGGTACTCAAGCATGTGACTACCCCGCTACAATAAAAAGAATTGTGAAGCGTATGTGTGTAAGTATGTAAGATCTGATCAATTACTCATTAGCACAAAAAGGTTACTTTAATGACGGCTGTAAATCAATTGTACAAGCTTGTAAAATAGGTTTTTTTTATGACAAATACACGTATTTTATACCTACAATTCTTACGAAGATTAACAGTGACTCAAAGTGAAAAAGAACTCGATGAGGTTTATGTAACAAGTCAATGAAATTGGTGAAAAGATAATAATATATTTTTCAACAGCGATTTTTGCTCAGATAGAGATAATTTAAGAGATGAAACATGTATCTCTATGGTCATTTCTGGCCCTAGGAGTAGAGATGACATTTTGTGGTTTTTTCCATAGACTCTGTACTCGATTTTTCATTTACCGCACTGATTGTAATGATTTCATCAATTTAAAGAATATTTACAAATATTATTGTAAATAGGATGTAAGTTAAATTACAAACAAAAATTAAAACCATATTTATAAACTTAAAACTACTTATAATAATAGATTAAAAACTAAAGAAATCTTGGAGCTGTCATTGGATCGTAGAATTATAATCTAGATTACTCTATTTGTAAACTTTTATTGTCAACGTGCAGTAAATAAAGATGTGTTTTTCCTTCCCAGCAACCAATACTTGTACAAAATCCCGCATTATGTTGCTTAGATGAGTCCTGAGCGCATCCGCATTAACGGATCTATTTTTAGCTTCAATTGAAAACATGCCACGGCACTGCGCACTATTCTTGTAACAATAGGCGTAACACTAGTTTAGAATTTACTGCTTTGGCATCAAGAATAATATTTAATATTTAGGACACTGTTACACCAATTGAACTAGCCCTGGTAAGTTCATTTAAGACTTGTGTTAAGGGAACTAGTCAACGTTTTTAAGAAATATATACTTATTATAAATATATAAATACATAAAAAGTAAACATATCACATAAGCGTTCAGGTGGTTAAGCAATCGCGCCACGGAGGTCGTCAAGACTGTTGGTTGTAAAGATAAGAACTCTTTTTTAACTGTCTATTACTGGGGTTTTTCAACAAAACGTTTTGCTTTAACGAGGAATAAAAATGTTTATTAGTACTAAAGGAGAGTTATAGTCGTTTTATACATAGGTAGTTCTTTTTCTTTCTAGGTTACCTGGTAATACAGGAAGTATGGACAAGGAAGGGATTTTAATTGTGTTTTATTGTGATTTTAATGTTTACTTGGACGATGAAATTGAGTATTAGAATAATTATTAAACGTGAATACTACGGTGAGGGAAAAACATCGTGAGGAAACCTACCTGTTTCCAGAACAGGTAATAGTTAGTGCTTGTAAATGGCGACATGGCTGACCACCTGTCACGTTGAGTACTAACTATCTGGTTAACACGTGGGTTCGAGGTGGCCATAGAATTACTACCTTCGCAATTGCGAAGATGGACACCTGAACCTCTGACTACCCCGTAAGGGTTAATGGTCGTGAACGCGTACCTACGTATTAAACGTTATTCATACCCTAGAATACTACTATAATTCAAATTATTTTAATAACATCACGGCCCACTATAGGTACTTATGTTTGTGTGTCATAAACATACATACATAAGTAATATATATTTAAATTCACGCCTCTACGTCCCACTACAGAGCAGAGCAGGGCAGAGACTATCGATTACCACCTAAAACAATCCTGACAAATCTCTCTTGCGTCTTTCACACCAATTAATCATCTCATACATGCTTTTCTGTTTTTTACACTACGTACCCCGGCTTGAGAAGAATGATATTTGATCTACATAAGTTCTACGCGGTCTACCCCGTCCAACTATACTTTCCACTTTGGCTGTATAAATTCCTTTTGTACCCCTTTCATCCGCTCCATGTCCAAACCACCTTAACATACCTTTCACTATTTTTGTCACTACATCTTCTTTCATACCACAACGTTCACGAATTACACTATTCCGTACCCTATTAAACAATCTTACATTACACATTTTCCAAAGGGACCTCTACCACATTAATTCTGCTTTTTTGATTCTTCTCCCAAACCCACCACTTACTACATACGTAAGCATAGGGAACCGGGGTTCAAGTCCACTAATGCATTTTGCAAACCATCACTTCAATATCAGATCAGTAATAGTGAGAAGTTGGTAGTGGATTAGCAAAAGTTCTTCGCGTTTTTTGTCGCAAAATTTGTCACTTTTGCTGATATTAATTGTGAAATTTGTCTTTTTTGTTAATCCACTACCAACTTCACACTATTACTGATCTGATATTGAACTGCGTTTGTGCTAAAACGCATTAGTGGACTAACAGAGCAGCGTTATGAATAGCCAGTCGAGCTATATATTTAAAAATGATTAAAATAAGTTAGCTTTAGTTTAAAAAGAGTTAATTGCACCTGCTCAAAGAGATTGCAATTGAGATAGCTTACAGGTTACTTGGAGACGTAAACACGCAACCAACACGATTATAATGCTATATTTATTAATAATAAGCCCCGTGCTTGTCTGGGACGTGAAAAGGATACGAACTAGGTGCCGTTCTTCGTAGGTCGTAGGAGGCAACTAAGGGACTAGGGGTCGATTGAATCTATTGGGCGATGGGCTAGTTAACCTGTCACCAATATTCCATAATGTCAACACAGCCCCCATATTCATGCTAATAAGTGATTTATGAGATACTATATCTCCGAGGTTCTGTCCAGTTTAATTAGGGATAAAAATACCTAAAAGTACGTATGAGAATTGGTATAGGTAGGTCGTAAAATATGATTGGATAGTTACCGATAATTAGCAATAACACTTAGTTACGGAAATATGTTTTTTTAATTATTTTTTTAATGATGGTAAAATACTTCTGTAACTGTTTAAGGAATGTGATGTACATATCTACTGTGTACATACGTTTCACGACTTGTTCATACATACAACACACTTTTTAACTTAAGTGCTCCAATCTATCTTCGACATTTCGGAGGCATATTAGGTATGAACCACTCAAAGGCCGGGTTTCACTAGATAGACAGCACCCAATGTTATGGGTAGTAAGCTTTGAATGTGACTATTACCTATCTCGAGGGATAGGCAGGTTTCCTCATCCTCCACACTGTTAGTGGCTGTATACATACTGTGTACTATAGGAAAAAATAATTCTCATCATTTCAAGATTCATCTCATAAATATTTATGCGCAATTAGTTTACCACATGCAGGATACAGCCTACCTTATAAATATGACTTACAGTGCTTATAAATACATTTTTATCATATTTGTTAAATGGAATTGAAAACTCATTTGAAAGCAATTTAATAATTTACATACTCGCTAAGCCCTTAATCCCTTGAATCATTCTTAAGAGTCAATGAGAATTATTTTTGTAATAGTATATAGTTATAGGTTTATTATTTTTTGGTTCACTACCTATCATAATGGGGCTTAGAGTGACCCATACCTAATATGACTTCGAAATTTCAGAGACGGGCACTCAAGCCTTTGACTATCTCTAGTGTGTCGTGAAGCGTATGTGTGTGTATGACCCTAATCCTTTAATACCTAGATTCATTCTTAAGAGTAAA
Organism: Leucoptera coffeella; assembly: GCA_030578115.1. Classification (NCBI taxonomy): domain Eukaryota; kingdom Metazoa; phylum Arthropoda; class Insecta; order Lepidoptera; family Lyonetiidae; genus Leucoptera; species Leucoptera coffeella. The sequence goes on along the minus strand of JAMBLF010000573.1, from coordinate 70,249 downwards.
AGAGACTTATTTTAGGTTTATATTGTATGATTACCAAACCATCGTACAATCATAACCGAATATTATCTTCATGTCTCCTTGTATGATCACAAAAGGTATTTAATTACAAATTATTCAATCACACGTGACTTATTGTGGCAGAAGAATCTGTCTCAGGAATTTAATCTAAGAAGTTAAAACATACATATGGACTTCCATTAATCATTGCGGTAGTCAAAGGTTCAAGTGTCCATCTCCGAAACTGCGATAGTAATTCTATGGTCACCTCAAACTTAGGTGTTAACCAGATAGTCAGAGCCGAACATGTCGGGTAGTAAACCGTGACACAATTTACTATCACACTGACTATCACTTCGGGAACAAGTAAGTTTCATTAGGATACCCTCACCGTAGTATTCGTTGCATTTCGCAAATATATAAGCATCGAAAATGACAGAAATCCATGGTATATTGAAAGGCATTGACTATTCCGAGATATGGGTAGATTTCTACAACATGCATTCCCTTAGATTCCATTAAAGATAATAAAAATTGATCATCTGTAAAAGCTATGCAAATTGCCTGCATGAGCCTAATAGGTATTGAATTGAAAATTGATCGCTTTAAAGATAAGGTACTAGTTAAGCTCGTTTCAATTTATAATAATGTTGCTCTATTTTTAAACCAGATATTTTGTTTCACTAACGAGTAGTTTACAAATTATTTATGACGGCAAACCCGTTTTTGTGTGGTAAACAAGGGTTTTGTATCAAAACTACACAAGAAGTTAAGTTTTATCTGCTTTTTAAATCGAGCTAGGGTTATTGAATTACCTGGGGTGAACTTACCAATCTATTTATATTGAATAAGAAAATAAAATGTTGGAAATACAATAAGTACATAGGTATAAATTTTAATTTGGAACATTATTATGACATTTATAAATCAGTGTTCCTTTTAGAATATTCGTTAGTCATAACACGTATCATTTATTTAATTGATTGTTTCTCAATATTTTTCTCATATACAATAATCTAAAGTATTCTTCTATACTTTTTCAATGCTACAATACGTGTTGTCATTAAGAAGTGCTGTTCTACATAATGTCAATTTTATTGCAACTAGAACTAAAATTAAACAGAATAAGCGCCCTAGTTAATCCGCATAGCATTACGTATGCACGGCTTTTATTTTGCAAGTACCTTGAATATGTCTGTCAGTAATTGATAGATTTATGTAAACATTTAAACTATTTTTACTTCAAGGCAGAATTACATGTAATTTCCATGTTAATTTTAATAATATGGCAGGCTGTGGGAAGATTTTATCGTTTTGCATTAAAAGAAGATGAACGAGTATGTTTTATTATGTACATACATCCCTTGCTAGTCTGGGACGTAAAAAGAATGTAAACTAGCTGCCGTTCTTTCCAGCATGTCGTAGGAGGTGAATAAGAGACTGGGGATAAAATCTATTGGGAAACAGGCTAGTAACCTGTCACCAATGGTTGAAATAACATCGCAATTCCATCGAATGAATAATGACCTAGGAGATATTATCGTGTTTCCAAAGTTCTATCCACTCCTAAAGGAGTTAAGGGACGTGAATGTATATCCCTTCCGGGTTGGATAGACCCTCGATTTTTATCTTGAAGCACTTTTAGTATTATTATTGGAGTTGTTGTAGTATTCTTTGAATATTGATAACAGATTTCTGGCCCATGGCCCAATATGTCACCTAGTACCTGAGTTACCTTCGAAGACATGCCGGATAGAAAGGTAGCTAGTTAATATTCTATGAACGTTCAAGAATTGCATTAAATAGTATAAAAGACAGTAAACAAGTCAAAAAATTCACTAAAAATGTCCGAGGCATTATTACTAATATGTTTTTGTTAAATTAATCGATATTTAATTAATATGTCAACAATTCGATTTTAATTACTAAACAACATAACGTACATATAAGTATCTTCCCGACCGTTAAATTGTTGGGGTAAGTTAGCCCATACACAGTGGTACGCTATTTGATGAAAAATGGTCATATGTCACTTACATACAAACACGTCACGTGCTTTATTCCCTTTCGGAGTGAACAGAACCTCGAACGCCTAATACCGTACCTAATCACTACATAGTATAAAACAAAGTCGCTTTCTCTGTCCCTATGTCCCTTTGTATGCTTAAATCTTGGAAACTACGCAACGGATTTTGATGCGTTTTTTTTAATAGATAGAGTGATTCAAGAGGAAGGTTTATATGTATAATAACATCCACTAAATAGTGGAGTAGGCTATATATTATTATATTATTATGGTGATTGTTGGTCTTCATATGGTATATCGGTGACAGGTTGCTAGCCCATTTCTCAATATATTCCATTGACCCTAGTCCCTTAAGTCTACATCATAAAGGGAAGATCGGCAACTATTTAACAATCTATTTACGTGATAAACGCGTTCCCGACCGTTAACCCTTGCGGGGTGGTCAGAGGTTCAGGTTTCCATCTCCGCAATTGCGAAGGTAGTCATTCTATGGACACCTCGAACCCACATGTTGACCAGATAGTTAGTACTCTATGTAACAGGTGGTAAGCCATGGCGCCTTTTACAAGCACTAACTATTACCTTCGACGAACTTGTACGTTTCCCCGTGTTTCCTCACCGAATAATTCGATGCATTTCGTAAACGTGTTTTTATTACGTGATAAACAAAAGGTATTTAAATCTCTAGTATGCTTAATATTCTCTAATCGATTTTTATGTTCGTTTTAACTAGACATAAACCATAGGAATTATAATAATAGCTACTAAAACATGATCGCGTTCGCTTTTACGATTCCTAATGGTTAACCGAAACATAACAAGCGCGGAGAACATCTGGTTTGTTATTTGGTATAATGCTACTAGTTTATGATATTTTGTTGGTTTAGGTTCCAGATCTTAAGTTGTAATTAATTGTTGTAATTAGTTTAATGGTTCAACAGTTGTTAGACATAATGTAAGACATTTATAAAGATCGTAATGTCGTGATGTAAATGTCGTAAGAGGCGACTAAGGGACTTGGGGTAAATGGAATCTATTGGGCGATGGGCTATCAACCTATCACCAATGTTCCAAATGATATCAAGACCCCAATTATGTATAAATATGATATTATATGTCCAAGGTTCTGCCAAAGTCGAAAGGGATTAAAGGATATAAATGTATACATATGTATATATATAAAACGACAAACGCGTTGACGACCATTAACCCTTGCAATGCGAAGGTAGTAATTCTATGACTACCTCGAACCCAAGTGTTGACCAGATAATCGGTACTCAAAGTGACAGGTGGTAAGCCATGTCGCCATTTTTTTATATGTAAATTTATAGAACTAAGGTAGGGTTGTACGAGGAAGGCCTGCAGAAAAAAAACTCGTATATAGAGGAAGTATACGTAAATAACAAAACAATGTTATAAAATACATAAATAAACAATAAACATACATACCATATACATTCACGTTCTTTAATCCCTTTGGATTGGACAGAACCTAAGACATATAATATCATACTTATTCACACAACACCGTGATGTAAACAAAAAAACAAATATGATCTCGATGTCAAAATATTTTCTTATTCTACAATTGTTTACAAATAGGAAGTAGAAGTCTTTGTTATCATTGCTATTGTGTTAATTCTGTTGTTTAAATTAAGTTCATATACATTTATATCCGGTATTAAGATAAATTAAATATTAATAATGTCCTATGCTATTGTTAAAAGAAGGAAACTAGCTGCCGTTCTTCCCGGTATGTCGTAAGGGACATGGGGTAAATAGAATCTTTTGGGCAATGTTATAACAACCTGTCACTAATATTCTATAATCTTTATTAATTTCTATGACCAAAAGTGACTGCAAAGATTCACCGATGCACGGTCTACTCAAAACGGAAATGACGTGATGGATTAATATATTATTATGGGATTAAGTGACGTGAATTTATATATCAACATATACTCCCACATACATAAGATTTTTTTACTACTTAATAATGCCATTCATCATTAAGGTTATGTCGGCGCAAGTACAAACACTGATGCTATGGCGTTTTCACTTCTTGTTATTCCGTCGCCATGGTTACACCAACGCTACAACCGAAGAAAAATGAAAACGATGCTTCAATTCCTTTCTTCCTTGTTCTTCGGTTCGTTCCAGTAGGGGATCCAAATATAATCCCAAAGCAAACATATTTAGACAGTTTGCCATCCCAATGGACTAAATATTTTGTCGCAAATAATTAATTTATTTATTTCATCCAAATAAGTATCCTATCATTACAGATCTAATAACCTAATGCGATAGGAACGAAACATATTTATAATTTTAAGTAAATAATTTAACATTTACATTAATAGACATAATACATATAACAATAATATATATATGTAACAATAATAATAATATGTATTTCCAACTTTTACTTAGCTGCTGACTTTGTTGACGAACCATAGACGAATAAGGTTTTATGATCATAATTCGGCTTCTTTCAAATATGTGACCTGCATATGCTATAAATAGAATGAACATACATGGCACCTCCTTAACAGATTACTATAAAACCAGATCACTCTACTGGGTAAACAGAAATATGTGTCAATAGCCTACCTTATCTTTTATCTCTATGCATCCTATCTTAGTATCTGTATAGATAACCGCTTTAGATAACCTAGGTAGGTACCTGGATTTTAATTATTAGTGACATGGTGTGGTTAACACTTCACGCTTTCTTTCGTTACGGGGCTAGCAGTGAACCATGGTGTATAAACTCTCACGTGTATAATTGTAGAAGGAATGGACAGAACATAGAGGTATACACTTTTATTGAAATTACGAAGAGTATAAATGCTAAAGGACTGAATAAATAATAAGGGCGAAAAAAATACTTATTTTATTTTGTCATATTAATCGGGGTTGAGATGCATTATATTGTTAAGAATTTTTAATAGGTTCTCACGTAATATAATCAATTAGTTTACGTGTAAAATAGGTATAGGTTACTCTTAGTGGTAACTTTACCACTGTACATTATGTTCTATGTTAATAGATTAACATAGAAGAGAATTTTCTTTCAGAAATTTTATAGATTTAATTTTCAACTCGATTGGAAACTTCATTACTTATAACTTTTTAACAGAACCTTGTTGTAGGAAAGGACAGGGAAAACTCCTGGGTCATTTGTGAAGAAAGTAATACTTTGTATTTTTATGCCAACTTATCACATTAGGTACTGTGATTATTGGTCATCACGTGGGTTTGAGGACAGTGAAAATTCACTACCTCAGCGATTGAGAAAATGAGCACGTGTACCCCCGATCTGCAAAGGATAATGGTCGTGAAAGTGATTGTTATTAATAAATAGATAATCGTTTCAATCGTCATGATCTAGGAAGCTAATGTTGTGCAAGGCATTTATTTAGCTACAAATTAAGTGCCATTGTGTTCCCGTGTCACCACAGTCACGGAACGTTGCGCAACCGCTTGCAAAAGTCATCGGTGCGCCATCTATATCTCATCAGATGATAATCAATAATAATTGACCGACCTTTTTGTGGCTATTGCGGCGCCAATCATTAGAATGTCATTTTAATCTAATTATCTCATTTGTATTATGTGAGCGTCTGCTTGAATCACGATATTTGGGATTTCGGTTGCAGAATTGTAATGTTGTTTGATATGTCGTTAAATTACGTTTTTCAATGATGTTTGTAATGTTTATTTAATTGTAAGGCAGTTAGGGTTTAGGCGGACTTACATTTTAGGTTATGTATTTGTTTGTAATTCTCGAATATTATACTGTATGTCTTTTGGTTGCGCTAGACAGATGGATTTTAATCAATATCATATTTAAAGGACTTTGAGAGACTAACCTTTAAATCTTACGTGTTAAGATAGGCATTTATTTAGATTGAGATACTAAAAGTGGTATCTCCGTAATTTGGCCATACCAAAACAGATTCAAGGGCGTGAATATCTGTAAGTTCGTACATAATTACAATCAAATTTGATGACATTACATTTACTGTAACTTTAAATTACAGTTGCACAAGCTTGGGACTTTATTTCCCTCCATAAATCATTGAATCTGTCACTTGGCATAATATGACAGAACCTAATCAGAAGTTGACATTATAATAAAGGTGTCTGTACACTAACTTCGTGATGGGCATCATTAACTCACTGAACACAAAGCTAATGTCAAGAGTAATACAAAACGCGATTGTTAACAGTTAACATCTATGTTCATTTTTATATTTTGAAACGTTTGGTTAACTAACCAATGTTTACTCGTAAGAGTCACGATTTTGGATTGAAAAGACTTGTGTGATCAATGTTACGTCGTATTTGGGTTTTAAAAGAAATTCTATAAAGAAACTGAATCCAAGAACATTATTTGTTGACAACTATTAATTAAGACAAATTTATTATTAATGTACTAAATTATTCATATAGGATCTACGGATATGGATTGCCGTTTCTATTTCAAATAAAAAAAGAGAAACAAAAAGAAAAACGCGTTTGTGGCTATTAACTCTTGCGGAGTAGTCAGATTCATGTATTCATCTCTGCAATTGAGAAGGTAATAATCCTATGCCCACCTCGAACCCACGTGTTGACTAGATAGTGCTCAATGTGACAGGTGGTAACCCATGTCACCATTTACAAGCACTAACTTATTAAATTAAAAAAAGACCTTGACTTTTGAATGTAACCTGCAACATGGCTTTGTAAATAGCTTAAACCCTTCCTAATCCTCGCAATAGGCAACAGTTAACACATTTCGACTATAGACACTCAATTCTAACCCTAGAAACAGCCTTCGTGATACATATATTAGGACCCTTCACAAGAATTAGTTCGTAGCTGCTAAAACGGCAGGCTTTCGTGTCGTGATGCCACTATTTGAGTAGTCGCCATTCCTAGAGCAGGTTGAAGTGTCAACCGCTTAAGTAAATGAGAGAGGTTCATTGTTTGCACATAATATGGTGAAAGTACTGTTAGGGTACACTCGGTTACGGGTATGGTGGTTTTGGGTTATGTAATTGGGTAAGAATGATTGTTTATGTCCATTTTTTAAAATTATTTAATGTGGCAACGATTTTGAATTACATGTATCAGGTACAAAAAAGAGAAGGCATCGTGATTTCCTTATTATTTTAAAAGAAACTATAGTATTCTTTATTGTATTATAAGTACACAACAATATTCTACACATATGCATCGTATATTACAAGAAAATTTATGATTACAGTAATCACTAATCTTCTCACTTAAATAAGAAAATAAAATAATAACCCTACTACATGATTTATTTAACAATCATAGTATTTTTTTAATGTACCTGTTTGTACCTTTGATGCTCTCTTAGGTAACCGACCACGTACACATACATTTAAAATACTCCCCTAGTAAAAACTGAGCATCAAACTAACCATAGACTAACCCCACACCACCTGTACTTTCGTATGACAATGCATCGCTGTAACATAATTGCTGAGTTGCACAATTTTGTCTAAGCCCATATTGTTAGCACGCAATTCGCGAATCTGATAACCAACTCTTACGTATACCTAAAATGCTGAAACTGGGAATTTTGTGAACGTTTTTGCTATGAAATGACAATGTAAAAGGTTTTATATCTATGGAAAATTGCGAGCATTTGGATAGATAACAGTTCTATATGGTTTGAGTTGATTATGTTTGGTGAAATGACAAAAAGTTTCCTAGAAAAAAGGATTTGACGTATAGTTGAATAAAATGTAATTATCAGACTTTTTGTGTAGTATGTAATATATGGAATGGATAAATGGATTTGCGCTGTGAGCAAAAGGTTAATTCTTTCTCAAACAATGCTAATGAACGTTTTATAAATGTGATATTTACTTATTTTATGTTGTTATTGGTATAATAAACATTTTGCGAACTAACCTAATGTCAACATTACATTACTTAAACACATTACTTAAACTATTATAGCAAACAGCCAAGCTTTACATTCTTGTCCAATTATTTTATTTTACCTTATTTAGTAAATCATATTTACCCCCTCTAAGTATTACGATAAAATATAGTAAGAGTTAACCAATCAATGTTTTATTATAGAAAATAGTTAAATGCACGTCAAAAATACTGAAATGTATACCAACAATATACCTTCACGTACAACAAAGGTTAGGTGTGCGTTAGAACTGTCTGATTTTGGTATACGATTCAGTATTTTTCGATGTGTTTTTTTATGTTTAGATGTTCCGTTTATTAGTTATCCATACAAATCCGATGATACAGCGACATTCAGCCAGTCCATCTTCCGCATTCAGCTCTAAGAGAATAGAAAGTTGTATAGCATTGGCCAACTTGTTGAATGTAATACGTATAAGGTCCGGGTTCGCTTCCCGGTTGACACATTAGCGATCTGTCACGCTCATCGCAAGGAAGAGGTTAAAAGCTAGATATATTTGATAGTTTAGGAACATTATTTATACCAATGATCATGACGACATGATTTATACTTTCAGTATGAGAAGGTTTATAAAATGTCAGTCGGTTTTAGCATTGGTAGGAAAGATTGATTATTATAAAAACATAAACATACGCTTCACGACTTGTATCTACACACTGCCTTTTTTATTGTGGCGGGGTAGTCAGAGGCTTGAGTGTCCATCTTCGAAATTTTGATTATTATATACAGATTGATATATTATATAGTACTCGTAGTAATATATGGAAAGATATGAAGATTTATCTATTATTTATAGATTTATGGTACTTCTAATCCTCAATCGTGTTAAGAATGTAAGAATTCCTGGCATTATGTAACGGTTGTTAGTACATCGTCTAGAAACAACCAATATTATTATGACATCCCTATAACCATTTAAAGTCGTACAAAGTAACCTAACAACTAGTTACATACCAATCTTTCCCCAGAACATATAAAGCATTAACAGTTCAAGTTCCTACGAACTCTACTTACCTCGTGGGGCAAAAAAGCGTGAATATATAACCGATGACACGAGTGTTCGAATCGGATCAATCGTAACAATGGGTAAGGTTAACCCATTGTTCTGAAGTCCACGGTTCGATTCCCATCTCAGGCACATTTTTTACTACTGTTTCACTTGTATATTTCAAGAGCACTTTCAATTCAATTCAATTTGTGATCTATCGTTCTTTGGGGCGATGGCCTGGCAACTTTAGAGTAGTCTTCTTGTATGTGAAAGTTTGGGAGAACACAACCATTGCATAAATATTGTAGACAGAGATCACGGATCCCCATCTATCCCGATCCCGACAATCATCATCGCCTAATATTTACATGTATGAATGTTTAATGTTTTCGAAGTTTCGTAATAACATACATACATACATATACATCACGCCTGATTCCCTGTAGAGGGGTAGGCAGAGATCACGAATCCCCATTTGTCCCGATGACAGACCACTTTCGCTTCATTGACACTCATACATCTTCTCATACACACTCAGCGGTTATAGGTACTCCTTACGTCACCCTACTTCAATATAGCGTCTATCTTGGTAATAAATAAAAGTATATTTACATTTATTTATAGTTATTTTTTTGCCCATCGGCTGCAAGAGTCCAGTGGGGATCACAGGGCTGGTAGCTTCCTCCGCCAGAGAATTAGTCTGGCTATTCAGAGGGGGAACGCTGCCAGCATATTGGGCACTCTGCGCTCCAACGACAATGACAAATTTGTAGATATATTTAATTTATAGTTAAATTATTTTAACTAGTTTTGAGATTGTTTCTTAAATATATATTTTTTTATTTCTTTAATAAGCCATTCACCACTAAGGTTATATCGGCTCAAGTACAAACACTGATGCCATGGCGTTTGCACTTCTTGTTATTCCGTCATCATGGTCCGAAGAAAAACGAAGTCGAAACTCCAATTCTACTCTTCCTTGTTCTTCGGTTTGTTCCAGTTGAGGATCCAAATCTTATCCCAAAGCGAACATATTTAGCCAGTTTGGCATCACAATTGACTAAATATTGAGCCGAAAATAATTATTTGTATTTTCAACTTCACTGAGCTGCTGACTTTGTTGACGAACCATAGACGACTGTGATAAATAAAGTTTGTATTATTTCTCTATTCATAAAATAATAATAATGGTTATTTGGTAATAAATTATTCATTTACTTGTTGACTAGGTATTACAAACGTGATGGATGTGTTGCTTATTTATAGCACAGTCTAATAAGCTGAAGAACATTATGTTTAGTTTACTTACTATCTTTAAAGCTTTTAACCACAAGGTCACGGCTCGACCCTGCCTGGTAATAATGGATTTTTTTGTTTTGTAGTACACGAACACGTGCATTTTTACTATAGTGATGTATATGTGTACTAAAGGATAAGTGTTCGTAGGTACTGTAATACTTATTATCAGGACATGCTCAAAATAATAACTTGCTGTTTCTTTTCGAAGTTCTGTCTTTATCTTGAGACTTGAGTTAATGTAAGTATGCTACTAACTGACTTTTGCGATATGGTTTAATGATTAGAATAAAAAAAATATTTTCCTTAAACATATTTATAATACCTCCTTGTTCAGTAATAAATACTTCGCATATTTCAAATTTAATACTAATGATAATAAAACTAAAACTGATCGTACAGTGCAGAAAATGTAGACACAGTTATTTACTGAAAACCAATTGATGAAGCTAATAAACTCAATGCTAGAGTAAATAATTATTGTTGCATCTTCCCTTAAAGCAAATGACACGGCTTCTACTTTAATGACGAATGACTGACAGGTGAATATTGTATAGTTGAGCTTAGCACATCTTAAGCCATATTATGGTAATGGATGGATAAATATGGACTGACACATCACTAAGCTATTACTTCCGTGATTGCAAAGCTTTAGTTATATTAGACCTTGTTTTTTGTACCATATATTAGTCATTTCCTATTACAACAGACTCATCTTTTTGGTATAGCTTCTTGGAATATCATTACTTTGAAGTTATTGATATGTGCAACTGTGTGCTTCTAATCTTAGTTATGAAATTAACAGTGAATGTAAGTTTGATAATGGCTTAACAGATTCGTTATTTGGTTCTTTTAGTTACACTGTAGATATTAAAATAAAATTTAAACGTTGCTCTGCAGTGGTTCTGACATAAGAACAGCGTTGCGTTTGCTACTAAACGTAACATACCCAGCTGAGTTAGAACCCTTTTGCTGCGACGATAACATGCACAAGTTATATCCCATAGTTTGTAAGTAATCATTTTGTATTGTGTATTTTTTGTGGCTGTAAATAAAGGTTTTTTATTATTAATATTTACAATTACTCTTTTGTTTGGCATATTTATGTGTTAATTACATTACGATAATTTACAAATACTATCAGGTTACTAATAGAATAAAATGAGGTACTAGGCAAAACTTATCTTCTTTAAACCAACCCTTATTATGAAGTATGCTGAGCTATCGTGTAAATATCACAATATACACTTAGACGAAATGTCAATAAAGCGAAGATGGTTTGTGGAAGGCTAATGTAAATTCATTCTGTGTCTTACTCTTATGTAAGTATGATTATAGAGTGAGCCAGCCAATACCTATTGAATATTCATGACATAGTACAAAGACATAGGCCTAAGATGTGGGATGTGAATGAAATGCAAATTATTTTCTACTTAGCCTCTAATTTCGATATTTGGCCTTGACATGCTAATCCATAGATTTTCATAATGATCACATGTAGTAACAAAAGGGCTAACGATTGATCTTTGATTCTTAATATAGAAATAATTATATTTGTGAATCTCTGAGCATGGTGGTTTAATGCTAGTTTGTGACGCAAGAAGAATGCTAACTAGCTGCCGTTCTTTCTGGCATATCATAGGAGGCGATCAAAGGACCAGGATCAATAGAATTTATTGGGCGATGAGCTAGTAACTTGTCACGAATGTTTCATATAAATGCCATCACCAAATTGACCATTCATCAAAATTAATGCTAAAAGTGATCAATAACATGCACAAGTTATACCCCCTAGTTTGTAAGTTTGATTTGTGAACTTTTTATATTGTGTATGTTTTTGTGGCTGTAAATAAATGCTTTATTATTGTTTTTATGATCATGTAGATTTTATATCTTCAAAGGGTATTGATTAAATACCATATTATTCTGTCTTTTATATATCCAGATTGGGATTAAATACCTTGTATATATTTAATGGAATAGTAGTGAACTAGCCGGTAACATACGAAATCAACCAGCGCAGATGTCCCAGTTTCGAATAGATGTTATGAAAGAGGTTAGCGTCCAACAATGGTTGTAATAAGACTGATGATAATGGTAGATTTTATCGTAACGTTCCTTCTCGAATAAAAATCATACAAAGCACAGTATATCTAGATATGGCTTTAGTATAGTGCTAGACACTAAACGATGATAATCACTGTTTATGTCATAATAGATTTCTAATAATGTAGTATGGTACTTGAATAGAATTTAATGACCTGTCTTTTCTCAGCATGTCATAAGTTGATAAGAGATTCACCACGTTATTCACACGTTATGCACCATCAATATTGTTTAAAACCTCATTTATAATAACATCATAATATGATGTTAAGGAAATATATGAATATATTATATGAATATATTATATTATTATGTCAATGAAGCGAAAGTGGTCTGTCATGATCGGCACAAATGAGCATCCGTGATCTCTACCTTCCCCGCTACAGGGAATCAGTCGTGATGTGTATGTATATACATATGTATCATATATTATAAAATAATTTCCCAAGAATAATAATTTTAAGATGAGGTAGAACATCGTGAGGAAACTTACCTGTTCCCCAAACAGGTAATAGTTAGTGCTTGTAAATGGCGATATGGCTTACCACCTGTCGCATTGTGTACTGACTATCTGGTCAACACATGGGTTCGAGATGGTCATTGAATTACTACCTTAGCGATTGCCGAGCTGGACAGGTGAACCTCTGACTATCCCGCAAGTGTTAATGGTCATGAACGCGTTTCTCTGTTTTTTCCAATTCTTAGGAACCATGTATTGTATCTGTTATTTTAGGAACTTTCGTATAACATACGTCCCTACATTTTATGTCCATTTGCCCTGTCCACTTCATTAGGAAATAAATACATGACTATATATGTGTCATGGATATTCGTAAATCAAATTCAAAAACTTATAAAAAACAAGAAGCTCACGAGTTGAAACAGGAAAGTGTAATCTGTTGAAATCGTGAGCAGAATCTTTTTGCTTACAAGGCCATGACGTCATTGATTGCTAGTACATCGCACGTAGAAGGTGACTGAGAGGAAACCGGATGAGATTAAAACCTAAGGAGGATGCTGCTAGACAAAAGGCTCTTAAAGAGGTAATAAACGAAAAAAAAACTTAAATGTTAGATCAGTTGATTGAAAGTTGTACACTTTGATGAGTTAGTCTTAAAATGAATTTTGATATAATATCAAAAAATCAAGTTACTTAACTTGACTTAGACCATATTTCCAGCAATTCCAGTTAAATACATAACGTGACTTAGACTTTAAGTTTCCTAAGTTTGTCTATCCCGTATGAACTCATAAACGGTGACTATCTTGAATTATATAAAATTGAATGATTGTAAATGCTAGGTAATGATACAGAAAGTGATAACATTAATATATTTATCACAAATTGATAGTAAAACTTTTCAAACACATATTTTTCTTTTTGTACTAGATAGGGTTATAAAATTTATATTAGATTTTATTTTTTAGAATGTTAACTGCCCTTATTTAATCTTTATTTCTGCAATCTTAGGGTAACATTTGCTGCTAGATGTAATATACAAACGTGAGTAAAAACGTGTATAAATATATATTATTTGATTATGAAATATAATTAATTCATTAGTTTAGATCGATTTTGCGATTGCAATTGACTAAGTTCTAAATAACAGAAGATCCATAGATAGACATCAATATTTTTGAAAATTCTAATTACGCTAACCTACTTTTCTCTATTTGGCTACAAAGTAATACTTGATGCAATAACAGTATATAGATATGGAGTGCATTCATTGCAAATCGTAGTGGTAAAGCGAAAGTATATGTTTTATTTTCTAGTGAAACTCGAGTTACAATAAATGAGAAGATTTACGACCAACCGTTAATGTTAGAAATTGTTGTTCTTTACGCACTTGAGGATAATTTACCATGGTAATGGTGAAATATGTCACCATGTGTTATAGAGATATCTGTAATTGTGTAAATAAATTTATCATTGAGGCCACAATAAAATTATATTATTTACGTAGTAAATTGTTCAAAAAAAAAATTGTTAATTTTACCACAAATGTAAATTCATGCCATTACATGCATTTTGAAGTTCACAAGTTTTATATGTAGGTTTTTGAGGTACATTAGGACATGCAATTTTAGATTTAAACTTTTTATCTGCATATATTGTTAGATTAATAATAATATTGTAGGACATTATTACACTAATTGAACTAGCCCCTTGTTAAGAACATTTAAGATTTGTCAACGTATATTTAAGAAATATATACTTATTATATATAGATAAATACATATATAGCATATATAATCAACGACCAGACTAGAAAGCAGAAGAAAAGCATAGTTCTTAACACTTCTCGAACCCGAGACCTCATGATTAGCGTTCAAGTGTCTAAACTTTCGCGCCACTTTATTGTTATTACATAAAGTATTATGATGAACAAAGAGTATGTTAAAGTTATTTTGAAACTATGTTTTAATATATCCTTATTTCCTAAGCATACTAATGAGCTAAACAAGTACTTTTGCGAATGCAATTTCGGAAAACAACATTCGAAACACCTACATAAATTAGCACCAATATGCGAAGTTTAAAAGTCAAGTTAAAATACGTAATTTATAGCCAAGACGTGACATGACATGGGTTTCCTTTATTTCCTTAATAATGTGCTTACATTATCGTTCATACACCCTAAAGTTGCTATTCACCAAAGGTAGATAGATAGTTGTTCACGGTAAGGGAAAAGGTCGTGAGGAAACCTACCTGTGCCCCAAACAGGTAATAATCAGTGCTTGTAAATGGAGACATGGCTTACCACCTGTCACATTGAGTACTGACTATCTGGTCAACACGTGGGTACGAGGTGGCCATAGAATTACTATCTTCACAATTGCGGAGATGGACATCTGAACATCTCACTACCCCGCAAGGGTTAATAGTGGTGAACGCGTTTGTCTTTTGTGATACATATGTGACGTTATAATTTTGTAATTTTCTGTTTACTTATTTATTAATCTTAGGCCTTTTGAACAATTACTTGAAGACAAAATAAGTAAGTAATATGTATTACAATTTACAAACATGTTCGTACGTCTAAATATAATATGATGTGTAAATATGGTACTTAAAGTCTTACCTTTATGAATATATACATATATACGTTTTGTTATCATTTAGCATTTAGTATCAGACATTTATACAGCCAAATTTTTAAATACGTGTAAAATCTCACATGTACCGAGTCAAATGTCATTCTTTGTGCGCAATTCATTTACATACATTTGCAAATGAACGGTCAATTAGAATCACAGTTCTATTGTTACTCAATGGAATATGACGCCATTATAAAAACCGCGTTTACACGAAATATTATTACGTGAGTGAGCATAGTAATGTTGTAAACGACCTCACATGCGACATGGCCTTAAGATGACCATTTGCATTTTATGATGACACTATTAAACCGACTTTGAAGAAAAGGAGATGTATTTAATTATTGTGTGTGTGCTTATATTTGACGGTAAAACTTTAGAGTATTCCTGACAGAAAAGCTTTTAGTTATAACATTAAAATAGACTCGATTATTACTATTCATATACATGTTTTGTTGTAATTTTTAGATAAGACAAAAACAAAAGCGTTCACTACTATTAATCCTTGGGGGGTAATCAGAGGTTCAGGTAACAATACCTTTTAGAATAGTAAGTAAGATTTACGTGTCTTTACCTGCTTTGTCAATTTCTACGATCATATTTATAATATTAGCGAAGTTTATATATTAATAACTTTTCATCAGTACCTTAAGGATACGGCTATATAAATATATTATTAATAAGTGTTTACTCTGTTGTAATAGAGTCACCTGTAAAGATAATGATATATGACAAGTTGTGATAATAATACATTTCTAGGAACTAGTTTCCATATTAATAAAAAAATGCCAGAGAGACGCCATATTTAAAGATGGTGACGTTAGAAGTACCTATAACCGCCGAGTGTGTATGAGAAGGTATGAGTGTCAATGAAGCGAAAGAGCTCTATCGGAATCGGGACAAATAGAGATCCGTGATCTCTGCCTACCCCTCTACAGGGAATCAGGCGTGATATGTTTGTATGTACATAACAATGTAGCCCCAGAAACATTGACACAATTTTAAAACATCTGCAATCGGTTTTCGTCCCTCACTTGTCTTTATAATCGTTTATATATAACTAGTGACCCGCTCCGGCTTCGCACGGGTATAAAATATATAGCCTACTCCACTATTTAAAGGATTTTATTATACATATAAACCTTCCTCTTGAATAACTCTATCTATTAAAAAAAACCGCATCAAAATCCGTTGCGTAGTTTCAAAGATTTAAGCATACAAACGGACATAGGGATAGAAAAAACAACTTTGTTTTATACATTGTAGTGATTACCTCTAAACTGGTCACCGTTTGTAATAAATGACATCTCAACCATGTCTTCTCGTGTTCGTCTAACCATAACTAAACATTGACTATTCAAACCCAATTATTGATTTAGCTAAAAGGTCACGGTTTTTGTGTGTCTGAAACCTCTGTGTTGTGTGTTTTTGCGTAATTTAAATTATACTTTAATAAGCCATTCGCCACTAAGGTTATGTCGGCTAAAGTACAAACACTGATGCCATGGCGTTTGCATTTGCATTCCGTCGCCATGGTAACACCAACGCCGCCAACCGCTACAACCGAAGAAAAAAGTCGTAATACCAATTCTTCTCTTCCCTGTTCTTCAGTTCGTTCCAGTTGAGGATCCAAATATTATCCCAACGTAAACATATTTAGCCAGTTTGGCATCACAATTGACTAAATATTATACCGAAAATAAATATTTGTATTTTCAACTTTCACTGACGAACCATAGACGACTGGAGTTTATGTTGGATCTTCTTTGATTAACGGCAAGGTTCATAAAGATTTTAGAGTAGTAGTTAAGTAGTTAGTAAATGTAGGTTTTACTATATGCTTTAATCGAATACTAATGCAATAATTGCGTATTATTCGATGGTATGGACAAAATACCTAAATGCGTACTAAAAATGGTGTATGTATAACCTCGATATATGTATACAGGGTGGCGCATTCAAAACGGTCAGTATGGGGAAGTCGAAACTATAAGAGATACGAAGATTTGTTCTTAGGAAAAATGTTACCGATTTTGATAAAAAGAAAAACTGCATTCATACTTTCTGCATTCACCCACTTATATAGAGTGAAACACTAACGACTAAGCTACGTAGAATACTTTTGTAACGATATGTCAAGTGCTAGTAATGTTAACTAGC
The DNA here is from genome assembly GCA_030578115.1 of Leucoptera coffeella. Lineage (NCBI taxonomy): Eukaryota > Metazoa > Arthropoda > Insecta > Lepidoptera > Lyonetiidae > Leucoptera > Leucoptera coffeella. The sequence continues at coordinate 52,612 of JAMBLF010000573.1, read as the reverse complement.
TGCCGTTTTCCCAGCATGTCGTAGAAGGTGACTAAGAGACTATGGGTATAACGAATCTTTTGGGCAATAGACTAGTGACCTGTCACCAATATACCATATGTCATTAAAACCCCAATATACATGCTAATAAGTGACCAAGAAGATGTTTTCATGTCTCCAATGTTCTGTCTACTCGAAAGGGATTGAAGAACGTGAATGTATGTATGTGTATGTACAGTGAAAACTCATATTTGTTCTCCTTATTAAGACCTATGTAGATAAAACATACGCTTCACGACTTGTGTATACACACTCCCTTTTTTATTATGGCGGGGTAGTCAGAGGCTTGAATGCCCATCTCCGAAATTTCGAAGGCATGTTAGGTATGGGTCATTCGAAGCCCGCGTATCACTAGATAGTCAGCACCCAACGGGATAGGTAGTGAACCGTATCGCCGTATATAGGCACTGTCTATTACCTATCCTGAAGGATAGGCAGGTTTCCTCACGATGTTTTCCCTCACCGTTAGCGACTGTAGATACGTAAATGAAAAACACATATTTAAATTTCATCCATTGGTACATGCCAGAGTCGGGATTCGAACCTAGGACCTTACTCATACGAAGTCCGAGGGATCTATGTATGTACAGTTAACTCTGTCTACGCCATTCGCGTGAAAGTCTCTCGCCGTCAGATGTGCTAGAATTACGACAGAGTCCATTGTCTCATCTTACCGGGGTTTCGTAACGCATTCGTTACACATAGCGTTCCAATCAAGATCAAGATGCTTGAATACTTGGCATCAGATATGAGACTGCAAAAAGTTATTGTAATAAAAAAACGTACGAGTTAAGATTGGACCACAATCCATTTACCCCTTCCTCAGCAAATAGCATTTGATGTCAGTACATTTTAGTGAATAAGCATTTTAATATTATATAAACAATAGATTTTAAGTTAATTACTTAGTATTGTATTAGCCTAGTTATAATGATTGTCGTTTAAAAATAAATAAAGTTATTTTTTTTAACCTATTCTTAAAACATATCTCTTAATTTACGCGTTCACGACTATTAACCCTTACGGGGTAGTCAGAGGTTCAGGTGTCCATCTCCGCAATTGCGAAGGTAGTAATTCTATGGCCACCTCGAACCCACATGTTAACCAGATAGTTAGTACTCAACGTGACAGGTGGTCAGCCATGTCGTCATTTACATGCACTAACTAATTATAATTTATTGTAATATTACATGCATACATATATATTTACTTCTTTAAATTCCTTTAGAGGTAAAAAAAAATTGTAGAACGATAATATTATAGATAACTTTGAAGCACGAATATTGAGGTTGTGGCGTCATATGGAAAATTAATTATAGGTTTCTAGGCCATCGCCCACCATAAATTCATTTATCCCAAGTCTCTTAGTCGACACCTAGGACATGCCGGGAAGAACAGCAGTTAGTTAGCATTCTTTTTAAGTCTCAGCTACCACGGCACATATATGTATACAAAAGGCATGGCCGACCTGGTGGACCTCTTCGTCTGCGGCAGGACTGAGCTCAGGGGGGTTGCCATGCTTTACATATACTATGAACTTTGATTGCCTCTACTCATGCTCTAAATAATTATTGTTGTTTAGGTTTAGTGTTGAATGTTTTTGTTGTTATTTCATTGTAAATGTTTATTAGTAAATTGTTTATTGTATGTATATTGTATTGTCAATGATACCGTATTGGGAATCCTGTAATGGTGTTATTGTGAAAAATGTAAATAAATAAAAAGAATGGAACTAATATATTGATGGAGGTTTTTATACACAGTGGGTACAGGGTTCAAATCCTGCTTGAACATGTACCAATGGAAATGAATTTCTATGTACATTTGCGTAATAAAAACACATGTATGAAATGATCGAATTATACGGTGAGGGAAAACATCGTGAGGAAACCTACCTGTTATTCAAACAGGTAATAGTTAGTGCTTGTAAATGGCGACTTGGCTGACCTCCTGTCACATTGAGTACTGACTATCTGGTCAACACGTGGGTTCGAGGTGTCCATAGAATTACTACCTTCGCAATTGTGGAGATGGAAACCTGAACCTCTGACTACCCCGCAAGGGTTAATGTCGTGTATGCGTTTGTCTTTTATTGTGATACAATGAATATTTGTTATTATTCATACTAAAATATGCACGTAGGTCACTTAACTAAATTTAATAAATACTTACGTGCTTTAATCCCTTTTAGGGTTGGCAGAACTTTAGAGATATGACTCCTCAGATACCTTTACCATAACTAACATAAATTGGTTACAGGTTGCTAGCCCATCACCTAGTAGATTCCATAGACCTATAATCTCACTGTCGCTTCCTACCAGATGTTGTGAATAAAGGCAGTTAGTTAGCTCGCTATTTACTAAAACGGAACCGAAATTATTCATAAGCACGATCTTTTGTAAAAGGAACAAACCAAATGTTAGGTGTACTTAAATTTTACAGCCAGATAGACAATAGTAAGCAAGATTTATTATAATAGTCACGTTCAGAACATTAAACCAATGTTAATAGACTTCCTAAAGTATATACGATAGAAGTTGAGATTAAATTGTAAATGTACAACTTAATTACTTATTACCTTTATATAGCAATGTCGTTAAAATATTACAGTACTATAGTTTAACATACACACAAACACATTACGTTCGTTTCCCTGTCGAGTAGGCAGAGATCTCGGATCCCCATTAGTCTCGATCCTGGCAAACCACTTTCGCTTCATGGACTCGATATGCCTTCTCCTTAACTCTCGGTGCTTATAAGTACTTCTAACGTCACCCATTTTCAATATGACGTCTGTTTGACGGTCATATATCCTATTGGATCAATCGATACTTACATAAACGGTCTTCAAGCAAATATATGTTACGATATGGATAAACCATAGGATTTTTAAAGAGGGTTAATATAAGTTACTCCTTACAAAAGTATAAAATTTTCAAAGTTAAAGCTTATTTCGTAATATTTTGTTAGTTATGTTGATGTTATTGTAAGTGGTTTGTGTTTGTACGTACTGTAGTAGTTAAACTTAGTTATAATTGGTCTTTCAACTGTTCGGTCATCTAGTGACCTTAAGAACAACGAAAATCGTTTGTGAGGCTCTTGTTTTATTTTAGTACACATTGTGTATGAGGCTATGACTATGTCAATGTGTAAATGGGACAAGACTATACTATAAAACTGTTTTTCTTTGTTCATGTGTGCGTGCAATACAAAATAAATAAAATAGACTGAAGTAGGGAACAAAATTAACAATGAAATAAGCAGTTGATGATTTTGTCGGAAATCAACTAAAAATGTCATGACGAGGGATTCCTATAAAACTGGCTTTGTTTCACTATAGAGAGTTAGGCAGAGATCACGGATCCTCATCTGTCTCGATCCTGACAAATCACTGTCGCTTCATTGGCACTCATACACACTCGTGGTTATAGTTAAGTAATAACAAAATATCTAAGAATTGAAACCAGTACTCTTATTTAGTAGGGAATGACTCATGCTTTGGCCAAATCAATCGATAGAACAGATTTATACATGACAGAAATATGAGTCTTAGGACCATATGTAACGAATGAACTCATTGACTAAGAATGAAAGTATAAAACGTTAACGTCACGTTGAATAAATAATATAAAATGCGTAGTTTTTTTTATTTCTTTACGTTTACGTCAGGTTTACGAATGAGGATGTTGTGATGAGATCAGCCTGACCTCTTGCAGTTGAGTTAACTCACGATTCTACATTCTAAAGGCCGTTAGATACATTCAAATGTATGTATTCGAAATTGTTGTCACATTAGGTCAGTAAGTTCAAGAGTTAAAGGAATAAATGCATACAAATAAATGAAATATCGATACCAGATCTAAGCCTATGAATATTATAACTTCAACATACATCTCTTCATGCTTCTACCTCTCTAAAGGAATAGGCAGATACTATCGATAGCCTTTTAGAACGATCCTGACAAATCTCTCTCGCTTCACACATATCCATTAATCTTCTCAGACATGTTCTTCTGTTCTTCACGCTACGTACTACCGCCTGGAGAAGAATGCTTCCAATTTGATTAAGGCTAAGAGTCAATGATACATTTTAAATACACACATGTCATAGCATTTAAAATGGTCATTAGCCACGTGATGAATTTAGACTTTTAGCTAAAACTTGGTTACACATTATTATTAGTATCATCTTATTCTATGTCGCACATTAAAATGAACATCACAAGGTCTAGTTGTAGTAATAGATATAAAAAGATTTTTAAACACATTACGAGATTTATCTTTATAAAAAAAAACAGCAATAAGAATGAAATTACTGCGATCTTATTTAGTCATACTCTAGAGATTAATTTAATTACAATTCTGTGAATGCTGCAGATTTATATTTCGACGTAACTAGTGATCGATACTAAGAATTAAAGTTTCTTCTGCTATGTAATTTGGATGCTAATAATTATAAGAACGCTGATAGCGTGACATAAATTAAAGATTTTCTTAAACATGGTTTAATTTTCAGTAATTTCTACTTATACTTAAAGTGGATTTAGCCTAGTGGACAAGAAGAGGTCCCAGTTTCGCATCCTGACTTTCGATTCAATGACAAGCATATACCACATCATACACTCGGCGATTATATGTACTTCAGCTTCACCCTTTTTTTCAATATGTCGCCTATATGATTACTTATACCAGCTAATTATTAGTGTACCACTTAATCTCCTTTATCTATTCTTACAAGAAATCCATTTCGTTACACCTACATTTAGTTAGATATATTATGTGAAAAACTGCTAAGATTAATGACCTGATGCAAGACAATCTTGTTAGCGAATAAGTATAGATAAGTTATTCAACTTTTTCATATGCTCTTTATTTTAAATAAGTTTATTATTAAAATCTTGCTGCGAATGTGTTAATTTCTCGAATTAAATAATGGATTATATAAGACTGTGACTTAATGCATTTTAATAATAAAGCTCTAACCGAACGAATCGGTATTTGTACATATTTTTTCACATATATCGACCAGTTAAGTAATGCTAGCCCCACGCAAAATTTAAATGTGCAATGAATGGGAAAGGATATTTGTATACACTTTACCTACCCGTTATATAACTAATTTAGAAACTGTGACAGAGTCAAATGAGAAAACAGTTTTTTATTCAATTTACACACTCATGACAATGGAATGACGTTTGCAGCCATTGTCAGTGATTTGATACAGTGTGCCAATCAATTGGATGTGACTTGTCCTATTTGGGAGCCATTAAAATGGGTGTGATGACCCTGTGTTGCCTTTTACAGAAGGATGATAGGGTTGCTCAAATTACTTTGGCCTTAGATTTTAAATTACAATTACGTCATTGTAAGGATGATAAACTATCAATAGAGTTAAAAAATAATTTATAAGTAATATTTCGGACTCACATAAATATTACTTGATTTTCAATATAGGACACATTTATCTATGTAATGTTAAAAGAAAATGTTTCGGTAGTTACTGTTACCAGTAATTTTTATTTTACTTTTTACGAAAACATTCTGGTTTTATTTTTTTTATTGTAATGATTAATTGAATTCCAACTTTGCACCATAAAGACAACATATTATAACCACATCATTTGAGACTATGGTAAAATTATACTTTAAAAATTATTTTATATATTATTTTACTTAACACGATAAATTTAACGATACATCTAGTCATTAACTTAGTTACTGTTCAACTTTATTTTAAAATACATTTAATACTAAATGCATGATATATTTTTCAAACAAATAAGGAAAATCTTTACGCACCATTTTGAAAAAAGATCTTAATTCAAAACATCATACTAAATCCAATCCTCAGGTGTCAAATTCAACCCTACGCTATTGTTCTGTCACACACACACCTACATACACAAAGGCTTTCGTTGTTAGCACATTTGTCAATGCCTCTACAAATTGGTACATTGTCCAAATAACAGACCCCAGTATGTACTTTGTAAGCTACATACAATGTAGACTAGTTGGCCGTTTTGAACAGAAGCTATGCTTTACGATGCAGAACACTAATTTATAGTCCAGTGATTTGGAATGAGAACATAGAATGTATCAATTTGAGTAAGTTAATTGAGAGCTATTGTTTCTGCTTACTCTTTTGTGGGGAGACGGTCGTGATTTGTATTTATTAATGTATATACGTGTCTTAAAAATAGCTAAATAGACTTTAATAGAATGTAACAGCAAATAACAATACAGTAGAATAACCTAAAGTAGTAATGTATAGATATAAAATAATCTATATCGGTAATCAATTTAGGAAGTAACTTGAATTCAAAGATACAATTTTGTTTTTAAGTCATAGGATTCTTTTGCTATGAGACAGTTATTCGTGTAATGAGAATCAAATTAAAATAATGTTTATTTGCCCGTAGAAGGTTATATATAGGTTAAAGATTTACAATTCTATGGCCACCTCAAACCCTCGTGTTGACCAGATAATCAGTAATCAATGTGACAGATAGTACGCCATATCGCCATTTACAAACACTCACTATTTCCGCTACAATTGCATATAAATCCGAAAGGCTAAATATTCGAATATTAATCAGTTCAAATCTTAATCCAAACAAACGGTAGAAAGTGAGCTAATAATGAGGAAGCGATTTGAATTGATGGTTATCTTCTAATTACAGTTAAAGCATGCGCTGGGGGTAAATAGAGCGGCAACTACAAGTTATTGGGTCATAACGTCATGATTGAAAAACAAATGTCCCGTGCTAGTCGACGTAAAAAGAATGCTAACTAGCTGCCGTTCTTCCAAGCATGTCATAGCAAGTGACTAAGGAATTAGGGGTAAATAGAATCTATTGAGAGGTAGGCTAACAATCTGTCATTAATATTCCATATGACATCACAATGCCAATATTCATGCGAATAAGTGAACAAGGAGATATTTTCATTTCGCCAAGGTTCTGTCCACCCCGAAAGGGATGAAAGGACGAGTCTATAAACGTATATTATAAAGAAAGAAAAGTAATGGGCTTGTTGAGTTTAATATTATTTACATTGCTTTGGCTTTGGGTTGGAATCCCAGAAATGTTGATGAGATTTACATTTGTTTGTTTTTTTTTGTGGTGAGGCATAATACAGTTTGGAAACCTGATTGGTTAAGAAATGCCGTAGTTGACATATTTACATATAGAATGGGCTCTTTATATATTACGTTTGTTGTTAACTATCTGGTGAAAGATCTAGTGGTTAACTTTGTATGGCTACGGTGGTCATAAAAGATTAATTTGAGAGGCAATATGAAAGACTAATTTATGAAAATAATTATTTATCAATAATGGATGCGTTCTGCTATGATATCATGCTGATAATTTAAAACATTAATCTCAAGGCAAATGTACGCAGCGTATAGAATACAAGAGCATGAATGAGAAGATTAATGGGTGTAAGTGAAGCAAAAGAGATTTGTCAGGATTGTTCCAGGTGGCGATCGATATTCTCTGGCTATCCTCTTGGGGACGTATAGGCGTGAATATATGTATGTGCATATATGTATGTTCTGTGCTTTAATAGTTTTTGATTATGATACGGTATAATAACCATCGTAATATTATTTATTGAATTATTAATCAAATCAAATACAATGGCTTAAGATCCGGTTGATTATAATCACAATTATTTTGTGATTCATCGCCAATAGTGAGAGATAATATTATGAGAGTTGCCTATTCCTTAGAATAAAGCATTAGCGCATGGATATGGTAAAAATTACCTATTGCTTTTTACCTGATACTTGTAGGGTAGAAATTGGATTCCAGTGGCTAATCCCTAACACACAAATCATTTGAGAAAATCGTTTTTCTCAGCGCTTGACTATCCACCCCGAAAGGGATCAGATTTGTGACTGAATCAGAGATATAATAACACTGATAGGTACTCTAAGCTTTTTGGAGAAAAATTAGAAACTATGTATTTCTCCAAGATAGTAAGACTGTCAAATTAAGTAGAATCTACTTCCGTAAAATAGGACATAAATAATGAAGAGCCCCCCTGCTAGGTACACCGATGATCTGCAAAAGGTCGTTAGTAATGGAAGGCTGAGGGCTATAAGAGATCTTGTCTTGTGGCGTACCCTTGGGGAAGCCTACGTCCAGCAGTGGACTCAAATAGGCTGATTGATTGTTTGATTGAAAGAACAGAAATGTAGCTAGTCTTCTTACTTACATATGAGCATGACATAAATATTTAAGTAGCCTTGTCTCGATTCCTTTGGATTAATAGGTGCTTAATAATTCTTGATGCATTGCACATTACTTGATCGACCTTAGTTCGACCTTCCAAAAAGGCATACCAATTATTTGGCTTTTCGGCCTTATATTGCATAGTAATGACAAAGTATTAGGGTAATCAATGGTTTTTACAACGACGTAAAACATGACTAAGGGAAAATCTTGATAGACTTTTGTCTAGTCTCATAATGATGCTAGATTTGACGGAGTTTATTTCCTTCAAGTTTTATTTTCCTTTACTGGTATTGATAAAAAGTATGACGATGATTTAAACTACGGTATTAAAAGGGTGACGTGAAAATACCTATAACGTAATGTAACGTAACGTAGAGTGTGTAGGAGATGTATCAGTAAATTAACCAAATTGGTTTGTAATGCTAGGAAAAAAGAATATCTGTCCGTAATCTGTATGTCTATGTATGTAAGATCTGAATTATTTATTGAATAAGTTCTTCTAACCTTTGCATCTTAAAACGAAGCCTACATTCGCCTTGTGAGTAAAAGATCCTTCACGAGTATACAACTACGACCACAATCACACAACGTAGTATTTTAACTACTAACTAGAGGCGTTTGAGGTTAACCGCAGAGGATTGTTACGTTTCAATGCAAAATACTGGTTATAAATAGTTAGCGTTAATTGTTGCTTATAATATTTTAACGTAAACATGTTAACATTATGTGTAAGTGTTGAAAATCCCAGGAAAATATGTGCTATGTAGCGGAAGATGCTCGGGGTTTCTCTGGTAGATCGCATCAGAAATGAGGTGATACGCCAGAGAACTTAAGTTACCGATAGTATGAAAAGAATTAGCACGCTGAAGTGGAGTTTGGCTGGTCACGTATGCAGATGGATCGCTGGGAAATCCGATATATATGCTAAATGTGACATGATGTTATATACAAGGTTCTGTTCAACCCTAAAGAGATTAAACCTGATGAGTATATACATAGGTATGTTTGATCATATTTTAGCATTTGAGATGTTTCCTTGTGATTTCATGTGTCTACTCACGCCACGTCTTTAATTGATGTGTATTAAGTATTAAATAGAAAAAAAACACTTATTATCATTCACAGCACGAAATAACATTGCAATAAACAACAAAAATGAAAACTTTGATGTAGTAAAAAAAAACTCAGTATACGCAGCTAGGCTATATCACTGATTCTCCAGCACCACCCGATTCATTATATACTATATTCCTTAATTTCATATTTAGCTTACACTCGTCCTTCATATTCATATATTCGTAATTCGTAAGAATTATGTAATGCTTACATTTACTTTCCATTATCAACTAACTGTGTATCGATTTTTAAGAACAATAGTGTCAGAAATGTATTAATCTAATTGGTAATTAAACTAAAAAACTGTATTTGCCAGACCTTGTGTCTTCACTTAATCTTTCATTTAAAATACGAGCAAAAATAAGCGCGTTGATGTTATTTGGTTGCAGTACATAACTCATTCTGTGGATCATAAATTTCTCCACAACTTGTTATTTAAGTTGTTAAGAGTTTTAAGACGGAGAGACTTTCAAAACAATTACTTAAACTTCAACTAACAATTTAAGCACCTATTCTATTGTCCAATTAATATTTTACGATTCATTAACAGCTTTAACGACTGTCTTACGTGTCAATTAAGATTTAGTGACTGACAGTATATGCTGGATGCAGTTATTTATGGCATAAAAAGCATCATGACATACTTTGAGTATATAAGTATTAAAATGGTTGTGGTTACGACTTCATATATAAAGTTGTATTGGATATCACTAGGAAAATAAGAGACGTGAATATGTATTTGAAAAGCTAGTTATACGTCATTACGAATGCTCTTATAGAAAAATTCTTTACAGGTACACACACTAGAAATAAGACATAAAAATACATTCATAATTAAATAAAACGTTCCATAATAAAACATTTACGCCTTTCCATTCATTGAGAATGTACAAAATTTACTTCATACTTGGTTTTATTACTTAAGAAAACATAATAATTTCTTAAGATGCCGAAACCAAGCAAGTTACATTGTCATCAAGTCTTGAACTACAGGGGAATCACATATATACGAGAATTCTGATATTATTTAGCAGTACGAAAAAAGATATAAGCGAATATAAGCTAAAGTAGAAGAGTAGATATATCTTAACGTTCAATGAGTGTACTACAACGGTAGTTATAATGAATAAAATAATATGAATAGGAGCTATATAGTTATCACAAAACACAACATGGATAACGACCATTATTCCCTGTGCAAATGCAGATAATATAACATAATCCGTAGCCGCTTCAAAAGTAGATATAGACAAAGACAGACCAATTAAACTACAACATCGATTATGTAAGCAACTAGCAGTTATAAAATTAAACAGTTCCTAATATTCATGACGTGTCCGATTCCCGCCTCAGTCGTGCCTAGAATCGTGATCTTGTCATTAAAAAGCAATTCAATTCCATTCAATGCCGCGAAGCATCGAAGATTATGGAAATGGATAATTTTGATCAATCAAACTCTTTTTGTTTGACCTTCGTGCTTTATTTTGATTGGGTTATTAGTTTTTGAATAGTCAAAATGTTTATGTACTTAATATTCAAAAGAACAAAGCATTTGAATGAGATAATTATTTCAACATCTGATGGTACGATTCATTTGAACGCTAATCGTGAGATCCCAGGTTCAATTCTCGGTGGAGGCAGAGTTAATAATTGCACTTCTGCTGTTTAGGTTGGTCATTGATAATGGAAATATAATATGTATATCCTAATCTATACATTAGATTATATATTTGTTATTTTATTAAATATATGTACGTTGAATGGTACCCTTATTCGTAAGATAACTTTTAAATGTACAGCATGCTGCTAGTTCATTTGGTGTACTAATGTCCAAAATTAATTTTATTATAAATATTGAAAAATCATTTTGTGTAATTAAGTACTAAGCAATAACCTAGGTACCTTCGAGTACACTAACTTGCATTATGGAAAAGAAACGAATTAATGTTGTAGTGTGATAATTGCTTTGATTTGTTGCGATAACGTAAGACGTTTTATCGAATTTATCATAAAATAAATGCATATATTTACATTCGGTGATGACATATTATGGTGCAGAGTGATGATTAAAAATATTATTTATGGCTGTGTAACTAAAAGTTCTGTCATATGTATAAGAGAGAACTAAAGTAGAGTACCCGCCACATAAGGTGGCAGTAGCCAAACTTGGAACTAAATTTGACGTTTCCGCCATTGCGTGTTATTTTGTATGAAAGGTAAATTTAGTATTACCAGCGTTGTGTTTTTTGCTCACTCTTTGTAATTTTTATGTTTGTTAAGGGTGATTATAATAAATTGATTTCTGGAGTTTCTTGTTAGTTCTTCTCCAAGGGTCTCCGCTGAACTTCTTCTTCTCAATCGTTACGCTCTTATCAGAGCGGTCGTGGTCTTCATGACGTGGCATCTTGAGCAGCCGAAATGGTTGGTGAACTAACCTCGGTAAAAATATGTAAAGACAATGCTCAGTGCCATGTTTGAAATAGTTTTTTTACATACATACATACACATCACGCCTGATTCCCTGTAGAGGGGTAGGCAGAGATCACGGATCCCCATTTGTCCCGATCCTGACAGACCACTTTCGCTTCATTGACATTCATACATTCTCTAATACACTCTCGGCGGTTATAGGTACTCCTAACGTCACCTTTTTTCAATATAGCGTCTATCTGACTGTTACATATATGTCTTATTAGGCCGGCCCCTACGTAACCGCCCTTCCACTTCACTCATATATATTCCTTTTGTCAATATATAGTTTTTTTAATTTGTACTTAGATCATAAAATAACTTTTAAAGAGAGCTTATGATAGGGCCTATTTTGAATAAAAATATTTTGACTTTTGACTTTGGTATATTAATTTGTTTTATTTGAGTTTATAGCTCTGCAACCAAAGATCGTTACAAATGAAACCTCAATATAATGTATCGAGCCGTATGGCACAGTGAGTGCTAGTTTTGGCGTGTTTACTGGCAACACTGGATTACGCGACTGTGGCGACGCCTCCAACTGCCACCTTATGTGGCGGGTACTCTATCATTTATTTTGACTTTCAATTAATGTACAGTAGTTATGGTACTTGCTGTTAATTCGACGTAACTCAGTTGTTTGGGACTTGACAATTCAAATCCCGCTGGAGCATGTATCAATGGAAAAAAAGTTTAATTATATAAATTTCTATATACATTTTCGTAATAAAAATACATTTACGAAATGCATCCAATACTACGGTGAGGGAAAAACGCGTGATGAAACCTGCCTGTTCCCCGAACAGGTAATAGTCAGTAGTTGTAAATGACGACATGGCTTACCACCTGTCACATTGAGAACTGACTATCTGGTCAACACGTTGGTCCGCGGTGGTCATAGAATGACTACATTCGCAATTGTGGAGATGAAAACCTGAACCTCTAACTACACCGCAATGGTTAATGATCGTGAACGCGTTTGTTTTTTATTTGTCTATGGTACTTCAATATTGTTACAGGAAATATTTTGAGTTATATAAATATACGTAAGAATAAATCCTCAACGAAAAAAGAGTTTATTAGTTATGTTATTATTAGGTAGTGCTATCTTGAACTAATAGAAATTATAATAATATTTCGTAGCCAGACAGCAACCATTGTCATATCTAGTGAGCTACATGCTGCCTGAGTATTGTATGACTTTGACTTGTGCGGTACAAGTGGATTTTCCCAAAACTTTGAACCTTTTCTAGTTACTATGTGGTCTGAATATATACATAGAAAAACATACTTACATACATCTCACGCCCATTTCCCTGTAAAGGGGTAGGCAGAGATCACAGATGCCCATCTGTCCCACCCACTAAATTTTGTTCTACATACACCTCTTCATTCACACTTAGCGGTTATAAGTATGTCCTTTTTCTATATGGTGGCCATCTAACTAAAAGATAATAAAATTTTAATACGTTCAATCATTACAAAGTAAAAATTATAATCTATAACAAAAGAACCAATTGCCTTGTTCAAATAAGTAACTTAAAGTGTGGGCAGAACTTAGAGGGTACAACACATTTTAATAAAGGGAAATATCATAAGCCCTATTACCGTTATAGTATTTGAGATTACAAGAGACGCTTATTATTTCATTACATATTATAACTGTCTTGATGTATTTGTTTACAAGAAGATCTTCAATATAATGGTTGCTGTACTGTAGATAATAAAAGATGTAATTACAATTGGGTTACTGATTACACTATGACCCTTAAATGGAGAAATAAGATTTAAGTAGCACTATTATTATAACTTTACTATATTTATTATAAACCTTAAATTACAATTATTTTACAACGCATAAGATTACAAAAACCTTTCATCATTACTACAAATCTGGATGAGCTTGCATTTTCACTTTCTTTGTAGATCTTTCTGCCGCTCTAACACATAACTGTTTGCCGAAGAAACCCAATTTAAAATTATCAAAATGTAGATTGAAAACACACTCTTTCTTGGGTATTGTAGTCACTATATTGTCTTTAGAAACTATTTTAAACGTATTCTTGGTATCCATGATACAAATACCAATTTTTCCCACATAACTTGGACATTTGGATCTCACAACTTCTAGTATGCTGCCATGGAAATCGGATCTATAGAGAGAAAGGATTAAGGTATCCCAATTTTTCCTATGCTGCGGTGGAAGTGGATCGTTTAAGTCTAAAACTTCGTTGATATATCCCTTCCAAACGTTATGCATTGGTTCCACATCTTTATACTTGATGGAGTCTCGGGGAATGTTATAAAATCCAAGAGCTTTCTTCTCAACGCGGGTCAGGCATTTGGCTTTCTTTCGGGGTGTTTTCTTTTTAGCTGTCTTACTTTTTACTTTGGCGAAAACGTAATCTTTCTGTAACTCGCTTTCTATGTCAGGTTTTTTACTGTTTACTACATTTTTCTGAAGAAAATTGAGGATGGGATCTGATTCCATTATAGTATCTGATGTATATTATTACTTGGTATAAATTAACATACTATCTATTTTCCGTTGTCTTCAGGATAATGTGTAAAATGAAATAAACATTTAGGTTATGTTTTGATGAATACAATATTTGTATTTTAAATAGATCCGATCATTTTACCTTTATCACGTAATTGATTCAATAAAGATGAACTATAACAAACCGTTATGCTATTATTAATTATAGTCTGGCTAACAAAAGTAGATACTAAAAAAGCGCGGCAAATTTAAAATATATCGCTCATTTGGTGCAACAACGTCGTAATTACATTTTTTTGTAAATTAAAGTTATTATGTCATTATGTTCGAAAAGTCTATTTACACCCGGAGAAACATCGACCGAAATGTTTTTTGAAAAATCAAACTTACTTTTAAAATGATTCGGATTATAATGAGTCTCCCCAAAATGCCATGCATCGTATACAAATCTTTAATCGGCTCTCCTTTAAAAATTGTAAAAGTGTAATTACGTCATTGTTGCACCAAATGAGCGATATTAGCATTGCAACTCTAAAATAAAAAGGAAAGGCGGAACCACTCATTTTGATACTTTGACATTTATTTTTATTTTACTATTGGATGCTTGCAATTTTGTCCGCGTTATGACGTGATTAAAAGTAGCTTATATAACTTGTTATCTCTTTATTAACTCCATACCAAACATCACACGGATACGTCACTCCATTGTAGCGTATTAAAGGAACAAAAAGAACAAACAAAAAATAATTTAAACGAATATGTACTTACTTAGAGTACCCGCCACATACGGTGGCAGTAGCCAAACTTGGAACTAAATTTGACGTTTCCGCCATTGCGTGTTATTTTGTATGAAAAGTAAATTTAGTATTACCAGCGTTGTGTTTTTTGCCCACTCTTTGTAATTTTTATGTTTGTTAAGGGTGATTATAATAAATTGATTTCCGGAGTTTCTTGTTAGTTCTTCTCCAAGCTAGGGTCTCCGCTGATCTAACCTCGGTAAAAAATATGTAAAGACAATGCTCAGTGCCATGTTTGAAATAATAGTTTTAAGAGATTCGCGATTTATACTCATGATATAAGATATAAGGGTGTGTATAAGATTGATTGCAGCTGTGGGAAATCCTATGTCGAACAGACTAAACGGTCTATTGCGGACAGAGTGAAGGAACACATAATATATGTAATATATAATAAGAAGGATAAGTCCCGTTAATTATTAATCATGTTTGAAATAGTATAATAAACATATTTTGACTTTGATATATTAATTTGTTTTATTTGAGTTTATAGCTCTGCAACCAAAGATCGTTACAAATGAAACCTATAATGTTTCGAGCCGTATGGCACAGTGAGTGCTAGTTTTGGCGTGTTTACTGGTAACACTGAATTACGCGACTGTGGCGACGCCTCCAACTGCCACCGTATGTGGCGCGATCTCTAATTAAAATAAAAAAATATCAAGACATTTTGACCGTACTAACCTAACCTAACTAGAGTACCCGCCACATAAGGTGGCAGTAGCCAAACTTGGAACTAAATTTGACGTTTCCGCCATTGCGTGTTATTTTGTATGAAAGGTAAATTTAGTATTACCAGCGTTGTGTTTTTTGCCCACTCTTTGTAATTTTTATGTTTGTTAAGGGTGATTATTATAAATTGATTTCTGGAGTTTCTTGTTAGTTCTTCTCCAAGGGTCTCCGCTGAACTTCTTCTTCTCAATCGTTACGCTCTTATTAGAGCGGTCGTGGTCTTCATGACGTGGCATCTTGAGCAGCCGAAATGGTTGGTGAACTAACCTCGGTAAAAATATGTAAAGACAATGCTCAGTGCCATGTTTTTAATAGTTTTTTTACATACATACATACACATCACGCCTGATTCCCTGTAGAGGGGTAGGCAGAGATCACGGATCCCCATTTGTCCCGATCCTGACAGACCACTTTCGCTTCATTGACATTCACACATTCTCTAATACACTCTCGGTGGTTATAGGTACTCCTAACGTCACCTTTTTTCAATATAGCGTTACATATATGTCTTATTAGGCCGGCCCCTACGTAACCGCCCTTCCACTTCACTCATATATATTCCTTTTGTCAATATATAGTTTTTTTAATTTGTACTTAGATCATAAAATAACTTTCAAAGAGAGCTTATGATAGGGCCTATTTTGAATAAAAATATTTTGACTTTTGACTTTGGTATATTAATTTGTTTTATTTGAGTTTATAGCTCTGCAACCAAAGATCGTTACAAATGAAACCTCAATATAATGTATCGAGCCGTATGGCACAGTGAGTGCTAGTTTTGGCGTGTTTACTGGCAACACTGGATTACGCGACTGTGGCGACGCCTCCAACTGCCACCTTATGTGGCGGGTACTCTATACGCAACTCAACCATAAAGAAACATCAACAACACGCCAACTTCGGCGTCAGAAATAGGAATACCATACACTAATTCTGATTTTACCAAATTTTTCGGAAAACAGATACAAATTAATTTTCTTTAAAATAAAATTGCCAAGTTTTTCTCTACCTAATTAGTTAAGATATAGTGTACCTAATTACTTAAGCTATTTATTAGACCAACGTAAGGCTTACTGTAGCTCTTGAAATGATCCAACACGTACATATGAAACTTATTTTCGATTAACACAATTTTAGCAGCCGTACGAAACTCATTTTATAAAATGATTAAAATGAGTTTGGTGTAAAAATGCCTTTTTAGAATTTTATTGTTCCTAAGTACTTTCTACTTAAAATACCCCAAATTGTAGGGTAAATATCCGATGGTAGGAACACTTTAGTGTTGTCATATAAAAAGTTTGCAAAATAATCCAGTATCTACTTTCGTTAGCCAGACTATATTAATTAACTTAAAGTGTAAAGAAACTTAGTAAATTAAGTAATAAATGCTCATCGAGTATAAAAGATTAATCAATTTATTCTCCGAAACATTCTGTATTTAAATAAGAACATAATTAGCTCCATTGTTAGGGGCTTCACTAATTCGACGTAGTTCGGTCGTTGAAGGCTTGACTCTGTATTACTGAGTACAGGGTTCAAAACCTCAGAGCATGTACCATGGAAATAAAATTAGCCTATTTTCTATGTAAATATTTTGCAATAAAAATACATTTGCGAAATACACCAAATACTACGGTCTGTGCTAGGGTGTGGGAAAATATCGTCAGGAAACCTACTTGTTCCCCTAACAGGTAATAGTCAGTGCTTGTAAATGGCGACATGGCTTACCATCTGTTACATTGAGTACTGACTATTTGGTCAACACGTAGGTTCGATGTGGATATGGAACTACTACCTTCTCAATTGCGGAGATGAACATCTGAATCTCTGACTACCCCGCAAAGCTTAATGGTCGTGAAGCGTTTTTGACACCAATAAAATACATAAATTATAAACCAAATAACTCGTCAATTTCAAAATATGTAAAGTCAAATAGTAATATTTTAATTTTACCACTATTTTATGTTGTAAAAAATATAGACAGGTGCAAATAAAATAACATCATTATTTCGGACAATTTATTATTAACCTTTATGTCCTTAAAAATAAAATTCAACGGCCAATCCAATTCATAATATCCAATAACAATTAACAAAATTAAAAAAAAAACTATGAAAGCAACAAACATCTTTGAGAATTATTTTTAACGTCAAATAATATTTAATATGAATAATATTGCTTTATACACAGTTTGAGCAGCAGTAAACATTTTTATGCCTTTCAGGATAGTACGCAAAAAATACTTATTCCAAGTACTAGATATTTACATAGTACCAAATACATAGATACTTGTATGTCATTTTGAAAGAACATAGAAATATTTCCACTGCTCAGTATTAAAATAAATACATTTGGAATGCTCATATTAACCGAGAATAAACTGCGAAATTATCACTTGTAGTTAAAATCTATTGCTTTGCCCTGTTAATAGTATATTTGTGACATTTTATTATGAATTTAAATCCATACACAATTTTAACCTTTTTATATAGTACAATAAATATGTAGCATTTGCCCAATGATATGCCAATTTTAACAGTAAAAACATCAACGCAAAGCTTATAACAAAAAACTTCAACTTCAAAGGCTTTTTAAAGTTGTTAAGTATAGAAGAAGATAAAATGCCTCACAAAAGAAATGCTGAATGGACATATCCTTAACTTAACTGGACTAAACTATGGACTCGATATGCTGTCACAAGAATTAACAAAAAGGTACACAACCTCCTTGGAAAAGTTACCTTATTTGTTTAAAAAATGTCAAAAAACGGTAAAAAACAGTACAAAAATTGTATTTTATGGTAACAATAAAAAAATATATAGCCATTTCGTATCAATTAGGCACTCCGCGTCATCGTATCATAGCTTAACATTCGAAACTACTTAAGCCAGTAAAACCAAACGAGAAATAAAATTAGTTAACATAAAACATATGTTCGTTTCCTAAACTATATTTGAAATATAAATTAAATAGAATAAAATATTGTACGACGATAATAATACACATTTTCTTTAGATACTTCGTGAAAAATATATGTCTATCTAAATAGAATAAAAACAAACTATAATATACATTATTTTAAATTACCTGAATATCATTTCAGTATAATTGCACCTTTTATATTTATCTTTATAAATATTGTATATTATTATCGTCACATATACTTGAAAATAAGAACAAAACCGAACATTCATAAAATATTGCTGCCGTCATTCAGTACTATACTATATGGCCAATAAATATATACATACGCAGTATAAAATTTATATACATATACGTAGATTGCATCGTACCTACAGGATATTCTCCCATGTGTTTATATGAATACAACATTGATTATTTCGTTCTATTGCTAAGTATCCCGCTACCTAAATCTTTAACTTGTATAGCACACTACATATGACATTTCTTGGAAGAAATCGCTATTAAAAATAACACTTATTGTGGTAAAACGTTGTAAATTTGTGTTTTACTTATTGTTATTAAAATTCAGTGCTACATATATCGTTGTTTTATTAGTGCCTCTTATGAATAAGTCAAGAAAATATTACAAAGAATGAATATTTTTGCCACTGTCTTTAATATAAGATATCCAATCTTTATTTTAATAGCAATTTCTCCCAAGAAGCTTCTTAACATTGTCATGTCTCTGTCTAAACAGTAGAACCGTCAGTTGTATAAAAAACACTAACACTACAATACTACCAACGTATCTGTGAAATTACTAATAACCGTAACCTACATCCTACAGAATAATCAACAATTTGCACAAACTTTTAAATCTTCCTAATGCTGGCAACACTCAGTGTTTTACATCCCAACTGACATTGACTGACAAGTCGAACGCGCCAAAATCTTTTCCGATAATTTCACAGTTACGTTGGCAGCACTGTTGTCAATTACAGCGCCATCTATTTCCATACCTTCTTGAAAATATCCATGATAGAATCGTACAGGGCGAATGTGATAGCAACGTCAAACACTACCCTGCTAAGCCTTGGGACTGTGCCTTTGTAGAACGCGAAGAAACCTTCGTGTTTCCACGTCTTGATGAAGCAGTCCATTGTACCCTTGTACTTGGAAGCTTCGAGACCTTGCATTCTTGTTTTAACGACATCTATTGGTGTGTTTCCGAAAACTGACACCGCTCCTGTAATTGAAGTTGAAAATTGGTTTTAATATAAGTAATAACATTCAACCTAGTTCACAAAATATATTATTTAGCCCTAAACTACTAGAAAGACATTGTGTGTGCGTGACACTAACATAAAATAATGCTCATTGAACATATTATGTATTTTGGAGTGAGTTTACTTCATTGTGTTCCATTTTATAACAATTTATCTAATCTATGAACAAGTGTCTATCTATGGTGTTCGAACGCTTTGTAAACAAAAGCAATGACTGACCTAGTTATTAAATACTATCTAAGGGCCTAACCAAACAGTACTAATGCAAAACGCATGTAGCCCTTTTTATTTTTTTATATATATTGAAACAATAGTTACTGTCTGGATTTCATTAATTCATTTTGGGACGTAAATATAGAACCAACTACATATAAATTGCATTGTCTTCTAGTATAAAAGTAAAGTAAAAACTTTTATTCAGTATAAACTTAAATCTAGTGTACATACAGCGAACCCCGTAATAAAGGGCATAGCCCTGTGACTTAGGGTGGGTTAGCTCAACCCAGATTATGAACAGTTTGATTTACAATATATCGGGAACTGAAAATATTATAAAATTAAACTTATCATAACAATACGCAAGGTTTTCCACATTGGTGACACATCACCTAACTACGGAACAGCTTTTCTCATTGCAAGCCACTACAGACTGCATTTTAAATTCATAAAACTCTATATAAACTATGTCATGTAGTTGTAACTTGTTCCAATATTATTACAAGACACATCATCACTCACCAGCAACCCCACCGAATGCCAGCACCACAACCTTGGGCACGACCTTGTCCTTATCGCCACCCTTGTACCAGTCCCTCAGGCTCTCCATCACGAAGAACCGGATCGCCTGGTTCGAGCCCTGCTTCATCACTGTCGCCGTCACGCCTTTGTATACTCCTTTGAGTCCTGAAATATGAAATTTAATAATAAGCTTTATTCATAGAACAAATTGACATACACAGACAGGAAAATAAAAAAAGAGAAAAGGAGTTTATACAAGTTATTAAATCCTACATGTGCATGTCATTGCCCAGTGAAATGGACCCAAAATTTTTGTATGAGTTTGGGAAAAGAAAGGGTGAATAAATACACTTCACGACTTGTGTATACACAGTCTCTTTTTTATTGAGGTGGATTAGTCTGAAGCTTGGGTGACCATATCCGAAATTTCATAGGTATGTTAAGTATGAGTCACTCGAAACCTTTTACTACATAGATAGTACCAAAAGTGATAATGAACCGTATCAAAAGTCTTTTATAAATGGAAATTTAAAATAACTATTACCGTAATTATGTAGCGTGGAGAACAGAAGAGGATGTATGAAAAGGTTGATGGGTGTGAGTGAAGCAAGAGATTTTTCAGGATTGATTAGGGAGGTAGAGGCGTGAATTATGTATGAATTTAAATTGTTAATCATATAACACGTAGGAAAAGAGAAGAAGGAAGTATTATTACGTAGAAATTTTGTATAAAATTCCTTAGCTACGTTTACATTTGACTTGGGTTAGGTATTTCAACAGGAAATTAAAGTCAAACAAAGAGACAAGCCTCAGTCAGACAATAACAAAACCTAAGTACCTTCAAGTCATGTCTTACATGTACACACTATTCAAAACCCCAGCTAGTAAGGATTTCTTTACTCATTGCATAAGTGGGTGGACCCATCCACGCCATCTACGACATGTAGGCAAGAACGGCAGCTAGTTAGCATTCTTTTTACGTCCCAGTCTAACCTGGGACGGGGTGTGTAAGATATATGTTGTATTAGGTCTTCGTATGTGCCTTGTACTTGTAAAATAAACGTTTTTATTATTTACATACGTGTCTATAACATTATATAGTATAGTAAATAAAATTTCATACTATAGTATGGTGCTTTTTTTAGATACTTTTTTCAGATAGACGCTTTATTAAAAAAAGGTGACGTTAGGTGTACTTATAACCGCCGAGAGTGTATGAGAAGATGTATGAATGTCAATGAAGCGAAAGTGGTCTGTCAGGATCGGGACAAATGGGGATCCGTGATCTCCCCCCTCTACAGGGAATCAGGCGTGATGTGTATGTATGTATGTACGTATGGTGCGATATAAAAGGTTACCAAACGCATTCTCACCTTCTTCCTTAACGATCAGTCCTACTCCATGGAAAAAGCCCTTGAACCTCGGCTTCTCCAGCCTCAGGTCATTGATGAACTTCACCTTGACAGTCTCCATGGGGGTGACAGCGAATATGGCCTCACAAACACCTGCTGCCAGACCAGCTATCAGCTTCCCTGATGTGGATAGGGTGCCATCTTCACGTACCATGATTTGCTTGGCTTGCTCGAAGACACCGAATCTGGGAAGGGAGTTTGTTGGTATTTTATTGTTTTGTTCATTTTTATACCAAAAATACTTCGCAATTGCGGAGATAGACACCTGAATCTCGGACTGTCCCGCAAGGGTTAATGGAAGTGAACGTTTTTGTCTTTTGTTTCTTTTAAATTACAGTTAAGTAACATATTTTTTAAGTTACACCCTTTGTTGAGGTCGGTTTGTTGAGGTTTTATAAGTTTTCGTGTTGCTAAGAGTAGTTGTTTTGAGTAGTAGATAGAGTAGTATAGTTATATTAAAAATACTATTCATATTTAATTCTAGTAACAATATGAAAGAAAGAAAGAAGAATGTTGTACTGATAGGATTGATAACGTAAAAAGAGAATGCTATATCTAAAGGAATTCCAATATACATTTCAAATAAGGTTGTATATAAAATACAGCATACACACTTTACATAAAGTATAGTATATAAGTACAAATTATTTTTGGTATAAGTTTCGTTTACTGAAACTAATTTGCACTGGAAAAATTCACATGCCAAACGTGACATTTACATTCAACAAGGTGAAACCAATTTTCATGTACCTAACACATATTACAACAATATTTTTAAGATAAATCAATCACTGAGATGCTGTGGCAACAGATAAAAGTGTTTATTTATTTGTCAGCGACTTTACTTCGTGATAGCAAGATCATCCTTATCTTTAAGCTAATATGTACACATATGAACGTCTGCTTCGCTAAACACTTATTACTTGCAAAATAAGGGTACAAGGTTCGAATTCTTGTATAGATCGATGTTATAGAAACATATGTATGATTTTGTGAGAAGATAAGTATCTCAGCTATTTATTTAGGTACGCAATGTTTATGTTCTGTCAAGTTAGAAACTTTAGCTAAACCGTGGAAAATCATTAAGGACGATGCCAACAATAAAACATTCAAGTTTTTGCTGTTCTATAACTTTGTAAACATTTCTTTTGAGGCATGGATATTGTTGCTATGTATTTAGTTGTATTACATATTCTTATTTAGATATGTATAATAAATTTCTTAACGAATAACCATACGAATTAACATCATAATACATTCATACGCATTCACCTTACAACCCTTTCGGCATCTCATCATCAACATAGTTCTTGTAATGGTCTTTAGTCACTCAAAACCCACGTTATACCAGATAATAAATACACAACGAGACAGGTGGTAAACCATGTCACTATACAGGTACTAATGACGGTTTCCTCACGATCTTTTTCCTCACCAATATTTTAACATTAATTACATAACTAACCCAAGATGCAAATACATGGCACGTGAACAAATGTTTGCACTGGAGGCTGAAGATAAGCTGAAGGTGATTGACACGGTTATCAGGCTGGTCAAGGCTGAAGCCCATCGGATCGTGATCAAGCTTGCAATGTCAAAGAGGACGGGATTAAGTGGTGTGATAGTCTTTCTTCCTATAGTTATGATGTTGATGGGTATATTAAAGGTGTCTCTGTTCCACAGAACTTTGTGTAAGAACCAAAACTAGAAATAATCTGTTGCAGAAGAATATTTGGTTGCATATTAACAATTAGAATAAGTTTGTGAGTTTGAACTACTTTTAGGTCGTGAAAGACTATTTATTATGAAAATAAAGACAAGACAAAAGACAAACACGTTCATAACCATTAACCCTTGCGGGGTAGTCAGAGGTTAGGTGTCCATCTCCGCAATTGCGAAGGTAGTATGAAAACAGGTATGTGTATTATGTTCAAGATGCACCATTATGACATTATAGTACTTAAAAATCCGATTATGATTCCAAATACACTTTTTTATCGACTTTAACGAAGTGCCATTTAAGATTCTTTTATTACAAAAGCAATAGAATTCCGTATTGTTACTTAGTGCAGTAAACGAATTCTCGAGTAAAGCAGTCGTCGTAATGACGTAATTTGTTAACTAGGTCATTTTAATTAGCTATTTTCACAAAAATAACTTCGCATTCTTTATTTTCGTACGTTTCTCAAAGAAGACGCGTATGCATTGAAACGAATTGTATTTTTTCTCACGAGTGACGTCATGATGAAATACTGTCGATCGTGAGTTAACAAGCAAAATGTTTACTTTTATGCAAATAACTAATATTCAAGTAGGTTTAGTATATGTAACGATGAATATCATGCCTATAAAGATTAATGGACAGTAATGACTGTCAAAAACGAAGATTACATTATGATTGATAGATATCAAAGATCGCGAAAGATCTAACAACGAACGCACCTAACTTGTAAACAGATTGTTTGAAAATAACATACGGATTTCGCTTCGTCATTATAAGCAATATTTCCATAGGCCCCAAGTATAATCGATAAATATTTAAATGAACGAAGAACTGCAGGCTTTTGCCTAGCAGTAGGACGGACTATTAAAGCTGAAATTAACCCATATACATACATATTTACATAAATTCACATCTAACTACGAGTATACAAATCTCCTAGGTCACTTTTTAGCTAAAGATAATAATACACGCTCTCTTAATTTAGAAAATTATTGGCATTAGTTAGTACAAAAAGCTGTAAACAATAAAAAAAAGTTAAGTAGATGAATGACAAGGCGCCAGCATGATGTATGAGGTGTTCAAATGATATATCTCTATTTAGTCGTGTCTATAAGCGCCGAGTGAGTATGCGGAGGTGTATATATAAAAAAACAAACGCGTTCACGACCATTAACCCTAAGGTAGTAATTCTATGGCCACCTCGAACCGACGTATTGACCAGATAGTCAGTACTCAATGTGACAGGTGGTAAGCCATGACGCCATTTACAAGCACTTACTATTACTGGTTCGGGGAACAGGTAGGTTTCCTCACGATGTTTTCCTTTACCGTAGTATTTAACGCATTTCATAAATGTATTTTAATTACGAAAATGTTATGTATGTGTATATATTCGTAAGAGAGAAATTGATCGCTTGGATTCGAAATAACGTAATATTGATACATGCATATATTCACGCCTCTACTTCCCTAACTAGATAGACAGAGACTATCGATTGCTACCTCGAACGATATTGACATAACTCTAGTGCGATTTCTCTATTTTTCACGCACCGTACCTCTAAAAGGTTCCTTTTATTTCATTCTAACATAATCACTACCTCGAACGATATTGACATAACTCTCTCACACCTTCTAACATTCTAGTGCGATTTCTCTATTTTTCACGCACCGTACCTCTAAAAGGTTCCTTTTATTTCATTCTAACATAATCACTACATAGTATAAAACAAAGTTGCTTTCTCTGTCCCTTTATCCCTTTGTATGCTTAAATCTTGGAAACTACGCAACGGATTTTGATGCGGTTTTTTTAATAGAAAGAGTGATTCAAGAGGTAGGTTTATGTGTATAATAACATCCATTAAATAGTGGAGTTGGCTATATATTTTATACCCGTGCGAAGCTGGAGCGGGTCGCTAGTAATAATATATAATTCATTTAACGCTACCTCTCTAAAGGGAAATGGGCGTGACGTCTTTATATTGTATGCATGCTATTTCGAAACATACTGAATTAGTGTTTCATTCAAGTGTCTAGCATACATAACTCTTGCTGTTTGCACAGATAGTGACGGTAATTTCTGAAGCCGAGCATCAAATAACGTATGAGAACTATAAACTATTATGAGTTGGGAAAACGTTTTATAGCTTGTATTTACAGTCATTCCATTCTACTTTGTAACTAAGGATAATAAGTACTATAAAGTCAGCTTTTCTTTTCAGCATGAGATATCAAGGATAGTTTTGGTTTAAATTAAATGATGTTATGGCAAAGTCTTACTTATGTCCTGTCATTCATGTTTTTAAGGGTGTTAGATCTCTTACATATTCTCTTACTGCAAAGTTACCTACCTATACTGTATACATGTACATGTACAATACAAGGATGCAGGAAACTTTCAATTGAGTGTAAAATGAGTTATAGCATAGTTCCATTAATATTACACTACTTTAACTATTGAATTGAAATAGATACTTTGTTTATTAAAAGACATGAGTATGATATCTCGTTTATTTACTGAAGTACTAAATGTTAATATTAAGTATTCTTACAACATACATACATACACACACATCACATGCATTTTTATAAAGAGATAGGTAGACATAACGGCTTCATCTGTCCCGATCCCAACAAACAATTTTTGCTTTATTGACACTCAAATAAAATAATCTCTTCTGTCATTGAGCAAGCATTTAGGCTATGCTGAAAGCCACAACCTACCAATTGGGAGTCATAGAAACGATAAACTTCATTCTGCATCCTGATCACAACTACATACTAATCTCTCATTCATATTATTATTAACTGAGACTTAAATCATTGCTTAATCACTGATCATTGATTATTAGTCTGAAAATTCTATTCTACAAGAGAAGCTATTACAGTTAGATTTGCCTACTTAAGAAAATAGTTACTGTATGCTGCAGTAATTTTTTTAATATAGATGTCATTATAAATTTACAGACTGTCAATAGTTTACATTACTGCTGTGCACTTTTAGAAGTAAATTATTAATTAATTACATACCTGACAGCAGATTTCGGTATAGATCCATATAGCAGCACACTAAGACCCCTGTAGAGTCCGAAGAAACCATGGCTGTTCACTGTCTTCTTAACACAATCTACGATACCAGTGTACTTTTTGGTCCCACCTGCAAATTAACGTAATATTAAAAGGTGTAGATCAATTATGTAGTGTTTTTACTTAACTACAATAACTTAAATGCTCAGGCACTTGATAAGATGTTTTAAGCATTAAAGATGGAGTCACATATATCTTGGTTCAAGTTACATCTAAGTTAAATGGTAGGTAATAACAATTAATATCAGTTTAATAGCTGTAAATTTTCACATCTCTGTGGTGAGTAAGAGGATAAATGTAAAGAAAAATTGTTTAAGAATAATTAATAATATATTTTAAGCACCAAATTCTTTGTCATTGAAGGTGAGATTTCCAGAACAAAAAATGTACACACACAATAGGCAAATGAGAATCAAATAAAGACAATAGAGTAATAATTTTTTTAACTAACAAACTCTCTTTCTTTCTTACTAACTACTTTATGGTAATGTGAAAACAAAGAAATTATAACTATGTAGGGAATGTTTATCAAGGTGTATATCAACATTTTTGTATGATCCAGTGTAGAGAAAAACTTATTTTTGACAAAATATAGTTCTTGTTCCACTTTATTAGATATTAAGATTTTTCTATAACAGTAGTTAATAGTTATCTACAATGCTAAATGTGTTAAGATTTAATGGAAACCTTCTATTGATGATAAGGCAAAATATTGCCCACATAGTCCTACTTACAGATAAATAATAATACATTTATTTGTTTTAAAATACAAATGACAGTCAACATACAAATTTAAGCAATATCTTAACTATAGTATTACATGTCTTTATTCAAAGCTAGTTTAAAAGTATATTCTTAATATCTTTGCAATTACTATTTCTTTTAAAATAATAACAGCAAGGCTACCTGTACACTTGAATATTAAAAGTTTGACAGCTCAATAATGTAATGTTTAGTTTTATCAACTGGTCAACCTTGACCTTGTAAAATTCAAACTCCATGTTAATCCACACAAGTACAAAGTCCTGCAGTCGAATATATTACGGAAATTTCCACTTTTACTCTGATTTAGTTAAAAAAACAAGTAGCAAAGGTGCCTTAATCCTATTAGATTCCAATTAAGAAACATGTAAGCTGAGTTAGCTAGGTAACAGTAGAAAAACTACAAAGTATAGACTCTGCAGCGAATTGAATTACGTAAACAGGTGCGGAAACATTTTTAAACATTGATTATTTTTAGATTTTATTGGAAGATAGTAAATAATTCCAGATATATCGATTGTGTTACTATGCTATGTAGAATGAATTTACCAAAAGAAGTTTATATTATGACAAAACAAAGTAATTGGAATCTTACCTTTTTCGTCTAACTGGAGTTGTGTTTTCACATATTCAGTGGGAAATGTGATACATATTTCAATGCCTCCAGTAATACCTCCAGCCACTATTCCCTTCAAACCAACCATGCCATCTGCTGCAGCAGCGGCTCCAGTTTGGGTCATCCATGGCCTGGAGAAAGGGTTTTTAAAATTTGGCCTATTCTGCATTTTATTACAATGTTTAAAAACTTTGTGGTGGAACACAAACTCCCCCCCCTTCCGATTTACGACAACTAAATTTTTTTATGCCAAACTACGCAGAACGATGAATGAAATAGAGATGCGCTCAACAAATATACTCGATTAAATTATTCTGTAATTGCTATGAAGTTAACTTACCAAATCAAAAGCAAGTTAACTCACAAGTATTGAGGCAAAAATGATACTACGTCGTTATTGGAATAAACCATACAATTGTAATTAGTTAATCATCTATCACTACTTAAATAATAGCATATTTTATGTAATGACATCATTAGAGTTGCGTAGCTTATTAAACAGCTCTGATGTTTATTTCCAATCAAACATTTGTTTCATTTTGATTAATGACGTATCGCAATTCAACTAATTAATTGTATTAAAAAATAGCACCATAACTGAAATTATTTAATAACCAATAATTCCCTGCAAAATTAGATGTTTTTGATTATTTAAAGCACATATTGTACTGAAATGTCTAAATCCTTAGTATGCCACAAATATACGTATTTTCTGGTTACATAATATGTATATTATAATACTATATTATAGTTACTCATACCGAGAAATAAATGAGTTTCGTTACGATGATTTCCTCATACTATCATGATTCACATCTCTATCAATCTGTAAATAATTGACGTAAAAAGACTGACATACGCAGATGACGGACGGTCGTGTCAAGCGTTGCGTATAGTATGTGTTACAGACGGACGCTTTTTGTTTGGAAATGAGTTTTTGTTGGTTTTAACATAATTTTTGTGTGTATTTATAGTATTTTATGGCGTAAATATACATATATAGAAAGCTCAAGCCTTTATACGTAATATTTTGAACTTGCGTTAGTATCGGAAGAACTAAAAACACCCAAAATGTCGATCAAAACTTACGGCGATAAGCCGATCAGTTTTCAGATCGAAGAAGGCGGCGACTTTTACTGTGTTGGATCAGAGGTAAGTAAATTGCATCCTTTTTATAGATTTTTCATAGTCATACTCTTCCTCTGTAGAGAATCAGCCATTTACCAAATTCATTGCCAAAATAACCTCTACCAAGCTTTTGGTTAGACGCTTCTTGTCAATACACTATATAAACTTCTTATGCTTCCTAATTGACAAATTATCTAAAGCAATGCAATGTATAGTTCATTAACACTTGTTATACATGTTCATCTTTTACTAATAATAAAAATTGCTAATTCCAGGTGGGTAATTACCTTCGTCTGTTCAGAGGGTCTTTGTATAAGAAATACCCTGGCATGGTCAGGAGGACCCTGACAAATGAGGAGAGAAAGCGTCTTATTGACAATGGCCTGGGGCAACATGTCCTCTCCAGTTCCGTTTCTTTGCTGAAGGCAACTGAAGTTGAAGATATTATTGAGGGCAATGATGATAAGTAAGTTAACAAATGCATATTCTTATATGCTATTACTCATATTCATTTACTCTATTATTTATATTAATAAATAAATTGACATCTCTACTTCCCGAATGGGATAAGTAGAGACTAACTATAAATTGTCTTATTGAACAATCACAACAAATCTCGATTGACTAATTTATACCCTTTAATTGAATCATGAAACATTACATTAAATACGCTTCAGTTTTGTATACACACTCCCTATTTTATTGTAGTGGGGTAGCCAAAGGCTTGAGTACCCATCACTGAAATTTCAAAGGAATGTAAGGTATGGGTCACTCAAAGCACCCAACGTGATAATAAGTGAACCATATCGTCATATATAGGCACACCCGAGAGATTGGCAGGTTTCCTCACAATGTTTTCCCTCACCATTAGTGACTGTAAATGTATTACATAAATTCATAAACGCATATTTAAATTTCTTTTATTGGTAAGTACATGCCAGAGCCGGGATTCAAACCTAGGACCTTTCTCATAAGAGGTCAGAGGTCTTACTCACTGGGCTACAGCCGCTTCATAAATTGCTAATCATGAAAGTATGATGAATGAACTAATCATGAATGTTCTACTGTTCTTCACACTACATACATCTTTAGCATTACTATTAGAGATGACATTATATTAAGATTCACCATTTCATACTCCTTACAACACCCAATTTTCTTTACTTCAGATACAAAGCAGTATCAGTGAGCCAAGAATGTGCGACCCCTCGCGAAAGCAAGAGCAAGAAACCGACCCCATCATGGATGCCAGTGATGCCCAATTCTTCCCATTTGGACGCAGTGCCCCAAGCTACCCCCATCAGCAGGTCTAGGGTGCATAATAAAAAGGTTTGTGCATAGTTCTATGATAGAAATAGTATTAATTTATTATTTGAGTGAAGTTCAATAGGTGTGAGTGAAGCAATCAAGATTAGTCAGGATTGTTCCAGGTGGAGATTGATGGTCTCTGTATATCACATTGGGGGAAGGCTTGAATATATGTATGTATATTAGTTTAATATTGCCAACATTAGAAGTCTATTTAACTGTTGAATTCCTGCAGTGACCCTCAACATTCAGACATAATGTTAGTAGAGATATATTGAATTTTTTCGAAACCTCTAAATTAAAGAATTTATTTAGGAGATAACTTGAGAAGTGATAATGCCTTAAAATTCAGATCACATACTTATACACTTTGTTCTCCTCTGTACAGAGGGGTAGGCATACACCTGTGGGCCTAATATGGTCATATGAAGCAGAACGTTAGATGAACATATTCTTTTATAATATGAATCATCTTAATTTGGTAATATGGCCGTTCATTTATGAGAACGGAAAACAAACATTCATCGTTCACTATGCATTTTTGACAGATGAATTTGTTAAAATGGTAATATGGCTGTTCGGACTTTTCACCTCAAACGTCAAAATAGAGGAACAAAAGCGTGACTATTTTATGGCTATTTAAAACTCTGACCAAGTTTTGTCAGCACTTAGTAACCTTTTGCCGCCCCTTTGATGAGTTTTTATATCCAGCAATGATGGTTTGTTATTGTTGTTATTTAACTAGTTTGTTATTTATTTATATGCATCACGGGGTGACAGCCCATTATAATAGTGTTACCATTATAAAAAAAAATTAAATTTAAATAAGCTTGAGGTACTTACCTACAATAAATTAATAAAAATGTTATGAAAGCATAATAAGAACAATTTATTTTATCAAAACTTTTATAATAATCGGTACAGGTTTTCGTGTCCTGTATCGCTTTTGATTTTTAATTACGGCAACACGAACCAAAAGAGGAATGAATGATGAAACGAAAGATAACCAAATGAATGATGAAACGAAAGGCGAAACGTCCATATTACGGCCAATAAGCAACTTCTGCTTTCGTTCTCCTTTCAAACAGGATTCATTTCATCTTTGCTTCGTATGACCATATTAGCCCTGGAATTCTTATGTAGAGGGATGGTTATTAATATAATTAGGATAGGCCATTAGCATAATAATGGATTGTTTGAAACCTCATTCTTCCTATGTCTAACTATATAAAATCCCTTTTGTGGCAGGTAGAACTTCAATGATATTATATTCCACACTAATGTGTGACTATGTACACATTTTACCAAGATAGTCACTTAATAGTCTTTGTGCTTGCAGGTCAGGACATTCCCCCTCTGCTTCGATGACACAGACATGACGTCCATGTTGGAGAATGCGTCGCAGAAGCAAGTCTTGGTTCCCATCAGGCTTGACATGGAGATTGATGGACAGAAGCTAAGGGACACCTTTACGTGGAATAAGAATGGTTGGCTTATGAGATTAATTATAATGAGTTTTCATTTCATACTTTATGTGCTCATTACTTCTCTTTTATCATACATACGCTTCACGACTTTGTATACACACTCCCTTTTTTATTATGGCGGGGTAGTCAGAGGCTTGAATGCACATCTCCGAAATTTCGAAGGCATGTTAGGTATGGGTCATTCGAAGCCCGCATATCACTAGATAGACAGCACCCAACGTGATAGGTAGTGAACCGTATATAGGCACTGACTATTACCTATCCTGAGGGATAGGCAGATTTCGTTTATCAATCATTATAGATATATTTATTATTTTGCCCGTGTCAGTCTGGGATGTAAGAAGAAAGCAAACTAGCTGCCGTTCATCTCCGCATGTTGTAGAAAGTAACAAAGGGATTGAGGGACTGTGTGTAAATGATGTATTTGTAGATAGACTAGCAACCTGTTACGAATGTTTGATATGACATAATCTATGCTAGAAAGTCCTAGGTTTTGTCTAACTACCACAAAAAAGATTAAAGGACATTTACATAATAAGGAAACTATCTGTAGCCCAACCATTGTTATTTATTTATAATTAATTTCAAAACCACCTTTTTTACTTTTGGTATTTAAGAAAGACATAATCCTTACACTACTATTATATAATAATAAATTGAGATTGTAACTCCTTACTCTAAAAGTAAAATCCACTGTTAGGTTTTTTTTTAACTATTTAACATAGTTTAGTTACCTTATATATTTCATTACAGAATCAATCATAACACCAGAACAATTCGCCGAAGTACTCTGTGATGACCTAGAGCTGAATTCGTCAATGTTCATCCCGGCAATAGCCAGTTCTATCCGTCAGCAAATCGAAGGGTTTCCAAGTGAACCACCTCCGATATTGGAGGAGCATACTGACCAGCGGGTTGTGATTAAACTGAACGTACATGTTGGGAACACTTCGTTAGTGGATCAGGTACGTGGAAAATAAATAACATACTTAAATAATATACAGGGTGACGCATTCAAAACGGTCAGTATGGGAAAGTCTGAAACTATAAGAGATACGAAGATTTGTTCTTAGGAACCATGTCACCGATTTTGATAAAAAGAAAAACTGCATTCATACTTTCTTTGAAAAAACAATTGTATCCAGTATGGGAATCGAACCCGGTTGCTTTGAAAAAATTAATTGGTCCCTTTCACATTTTCTTTTTAAATATCGATTGTGTAGGACATAAGCTGTAAATTTCTTTATGAAACATGGTGTCGAAAATGAATAAAATGCATTGTTTTGGCGTACTTTAGTTTATCATAGTAGTTTACATATACCATAACAATACTCAACAAGTTCAGACATGTAAAATTGTCTCTATGGCTGTTTGTAGTTTTGTACCTCTCTATTTGTTACATGCACCATATCATGTGCCAACCCCTAAGCAAGCAGCTAAACTTAAACAAAGAACAATAATCAAACCTTAAAGTGGTTTTTTTGAGTTCCGTTAAATTATCCTTTGATAATATTATACCCTACCTTGACTGTATATTTTAAGTATACAATCAAGGTAATAGGAACCTTTTAGCATTCACTTTATCATAATATCAATTTCAGGTGGAATGGGACATGTCAGAAAAGGAGAACAATCCAGAAACGTTTGCAACGAAGCTCTGTGCTGAATTGGGGCTGGGAGGAGAGTTTGTGACTGCTATAGCGTACAGTGTTAGGGGACAGCTGAGCTGGCATCAAAGGACTTATGCCTTCAGTGAGGCACCTCTGCCTGTTATAGAGGTATGCTAAAACTTTATAGGTGGTTTGAAAGTTGAATAGAATGCATACATATACACTACCATTATCTAAACTAAAACTAAAATATTAGAAGCGAATTCAAATAGTAATATTATTAGGGGTTGTAAGCTGTTTAAATACACTGTGGAGCATTTCACGTATACTATGCAAAACGCAAACGGTGACACGTTCTTCTCACGGCTACCGATCAAATGATCTTGAATGAATAACTGAATTATAGGACGACAAGTTGCACAAGTACAATTAATTATTAATTGCCGAGTGAACTGTAGTATAATAAATTATAGTTGAAATTCTTAAACATAAATAAAACAATAGCTGGCCTTATAGCGTCGAGTAAAGTAATAAGTGCTTCGCAAATGTAACTATTTCGGATAATTGTTGCTGGACGCAACTCTTCATAACGTAAATATTATGCGTAAAAGTCATATAACGTAAACATGCGAATATAAATTCATGCTTAAAACTATTTTTTTTTTAGAGCGGCTGTAGCCCAGAGGGTAAGACCTCGGACTTCGTATGAGAAAGGTCCTAGGTTCGACTCCCGACTCTGGCATGTACCAATGAATGAAATTTAAATGTGTTTTTCATTTATGTACAAAATTTACAGTCGCTAATGTTGAGGGAAAACATCGTGAGGAAACCTGCCTATCAGGATAGGTAATAGTCAGTGCTTATATACGGCGATACAGTTCACTATCTATCACGTTAGGTGCTGTCTATCTAGTGATACGCGGGCTTCAAATAACACATACCTAACATGCCTTCGAAATTTCGGAGATGGGCATTCAAGCCTCTGACTACCCCGCACTAATAAAAAAGGGAGTGTGTATACACAAGTCGTGAAGTGTATGTATGTTTTATAAATTCATGGTTAAAACTACATAATATAATTACTGTATAATGTTGCAGAACATAACAAGATTCTAAAACTTATTTCCCATTATTACAGACGCCCTACCGTCAGCCGTCAGAAGCAGAGCAATGGACTCCATTCCTGGAGACCCTGACTGATGCAGAGATGGTGAAGAAGATCAGAGATCAGGACAGGAACACCAGAAGGATGCGTCGCCTGGCCAACACCACACCTGGTTGGTAACGTTTATCATTATCGGTGTTTAACTGCATGATTAAGGGAGATGTTTTTGAGACTCGATTTTTATTCGTTTTACAAGAAAACGGGACTTAAAGCGTATATTTTATAAGACAACCGCGTACACGACCATTAACCGTTTTAGTCATAGGTTGAGGTGTCCATCTCCGCAATTGCGAAGGTAGTAATTCTATGGCCGCCTCAAACTCACGTACTCAATGTGACAGTACTCAGTACTCAATGTGACAGGTCGCCATTTACAAGCACTAACTATTACCGCACGATGGTTTCACTCACCGTAGTATTCATCATATATTTTACAAACATAGTATTACCTTTGTTAGCCGACGTTTTCGACCATGGTCACGGGTCAAAAGAGTAAAATTGAAAAAGGTTATACTTTGTTATAAAATATACGCGATAAATCCTGTTTTCTTGGAAAATTATTATGGGTGCATTACCATTAGAGCTAAGATGTCTAACATTGTTATAGATACGTTTTTCTTAATCTAATTCTAATGTTATGTGAGCCATTTGTATCACAAATCTCTGGTGGAAATGCACCCTTGTTAAATTATTTTTCATTTTGGTAGAAATAGTAGTTAGTAGATTTGTGAAAAAGTTTTAAACTCAGACCTATATACATGCATACGACTATAATAGTATTCATATCCATGTTACAATAGGTTAATGAAGTCTTAAAGTACAGTGGTATGATTATTATAAGTGTTTAATGAAAGTTATTAAATTATTACTGGAAAGTACAAATAATTATATTGAGTACAAATGAGGTGTAACCTGTGCTCAATTGGTGTAGTTATTATTTATTATATTTATTTTACTTTGTGTAGTTTTGTAAGTAAGTAAGCAATAGATATGTATTACAACAAATTAAAATGAAAAGTGGTGCTAATTTGTAGCCAAATTGAATAATGATTGGTACAAAAGACAAATTTATATAATATTCTTATGTATTTGTACATGATACTTTGACTCTTTGATCAAGTAACAACATCTACTCAACAAACTGCAGTCACATATTGAATATCATATTATTACTGCTTCATAAAGAATATTTATATAAATACTTTTATTAATTTTTCAGTTATTGAATATTTATGTTTAATTTTAGAATATTTACTTCAGCATTTGATATGTTTTTAGTATGCAATGGTTGTTGTATGGTTGTTTTATTTATTATTATGTTAATGGTCAGTCTTAATTCTAAGATAGTACTTAATACTAAGTATTGTGTTCATATTTATTATATGTTAATATTTAAGGTAAGTTATTTAATAAGGTTAGTTTAAATCACAATTGTGTCTTCATTTTTATCAGTATACTTAAGTGGTTGTTGTGTAGGTAAATGGTTGTTTTAAGTTATTATTGGTTTTAGTAATAAGTTATTTGACTTGTTTTATTTAATACTTAATCATCACTACCTGAGAGTATGTATCTGCATGTATCTTACATGTTATGAATAATTTAATGGTTAATATTTATTTGCAATGAAATAATAAACATGTTTTATATAGTTTTAAGGTGAAATACAATAATATAGCAGATTTTGAGAAACTTAATAATGTAAGAGTGACAAAAATCTTTTGCACAAGCATATGTAATGAAAAATTAACATATGACTATGTATATTATTTCTTTTTATGTACAAATATAATTTTTGTAGGAAAAACTGGAGTCCACTTTTATGAAAATAGTTTTTTTTTACTTTTATGTTATTATTTTTTACATCAGTTGGTTAATTTTATTTACAGTAATAACTCGTATTATTTAATTTATTTTTATAATATGTATACGGTTTATGTAAGTGGATTGTTAATAGTATGTGGGAATAAATATTTTAGTTGAATGTTTTGTTTTATTTTTCTCGTTTGTATTAACACTTACTTTTAACAATCTGCTTACTTTTCTATGTATATTAAGTAAAAAATTATTTAACACACTCATAATGCTTTAAACTTTCAAAAACTTTTATTAGAGCTTAAAAAATATGAGAATGACTATTGTTTGGCAATGAGTAATTTGGTCTAATTACTCATTGCCAAACAATAGTCATTCTAGTAGATATTCATTCTAGTACAGGTTGCAAATTATTACATTCCTTGAACTTTTTACTTTTTTGAACTTTTTACTTCTTGAACGTGTTAGAGTAATCACGCTTTGGTCATGTTATAAATACGTGTAATATATAGTCATATTGTTTTTATGGTAGTTAAAAATAAGGCTATTCAATAAAGTTGTTATAGTAAAGATGCAATACAATAAATAATGACCACGAAAACTCGATTTCAAAACAATGAATAATAGTAGTAACGAATAGCAACAAATAAACAATGTAATCGGCATACACATTATAATATCTTTAAATGATAATTATGACTACAACAAAACTTTCGTAAAGCGTCTTCTGTTATTCAGGTTTCCGGA
Organism: Leucoptera coffeella; assembly: GCA_030578115.1. Lineage (NCBI taxonomy): Eukaryota > Metazoa > Arthropoda > Insecta > Lepidoptera > Lyonetiidae > Leucoptera > Leucoptera coffeella. Next base: position 14,935 of record JAMBLF010000573.1, on the reverse strand, counting down.
ATTATATACGAATTATAATCATATTGTTGTTATATTTATATTTAGGGCACTATTACACCAATTGAACTAGCTCCTTGGCAAGTTCATTTAAGACTTGTGTTAAGGGTACTAATCAACGTATATTTAAGAAAAATAGACTTATTATAAATAAATACATTAAACAACAACCAGTCTGGAAAGCATAAGAAAAGCGTAGGTCTCAACTCTGCTTCCACCGGGAATCGAACCCAGGACCTCACGATTAGCATTTAGGTGGTCACTAAACGCGCCACAAGACGTCGTCAAAAACTAGTCGGTTATAATTGTTATTATGATAGCTGAAATTGTTATTAAATTAATAATGTTCAGTTGTCAATTCTACATATGAATGTAACATTTAATACACGACCATATACTACCCATATTTTACTATACCTTATATAATTCTAATTATATGCCTATCGTCGTTCCAGAGGTGTCCCTGGGAAGAGCCGTTAACCGGATGATCAGAGCAGATGACGTCATGTTTCCAAACACTCCAGAAAAGCGAAGAAAGAAAATATAAGAAGTATTACCAGTGGTTTATGTAGAATAAGTATTAGTATGTAAACCTGGATGATTCTGGGTAGTTTTATGTAACTGGATGTAATCTGGAAATTGACGAAAAATATTACATATACATACATACACATCACGCCTGATTCCCTGTAGAGGGGTAGGCAGAGATCACGGATCCCCATTAGTCCCGATCCTGAGAGACCACTTTCGCTTCATTGATATTCATACATCCTCTCATACACTCTCGGCGGTTATAGGTACTCCTAACGTCACCTTTTTTTAATATAGCGTGTATCTGACTGTTATAACATATACATTCGTCCCTTAATTCCTTTCGGGGTGGACAGAACCTCGGAGACATAATAATATCTCCTAGGTAAGTTTTTAGTTAAGGCTGGCATCGAATGGATGCGAACGGCCACTGACAGGGAGAAGTGGTGTCATTTGGGGGATGTTTAAGTTCAACAGTGGATTACTACAGGCTGATGATGAAATTTAGTTTGAATATTCATTTGATGGGGTTGCGAATAAATGGATGAGATATAACGTAAATATGGTTTTAGAAATCATAGCAGAAATATCTACAATTCTCTATTATTTTCAATTGGTTTAGCGTAAGTTATTCTATGTATGCCTAAGTAAAATGAATACACTTATTCTTTACTATGTTTTATGTTAGTATTTTTGAGATTTAGAATTTCTACATGTAGTTTAAGTTAAGGTTTGAATTAAATGCATCTCATGTATGATCTTGAATAAAAATTTTTCTATGTATATGGTCGTTTTATTGAAATGTTACCTAAGCATAGAATTCCGAGGCATAACATCAATGCAATAAATCTTTATATTTATTGTACACATATGGATCATGACTGTAATCTCTTTTGAGATAGACTAAAATGGAGTGACCTCTATCGACTCAAAAAAACAATAATCTTATAGCAGTTACTATTAAACAAGCTTCACTCAAGTTGATATGTGATCAATAATGTGACATTGCAGTTGTTTAGTTATTATCTTCGTTGACCAAGAGACATTTTTACCGTCTTTCAATTGCGTAAAGATACCATATAGAAATGCAAAAAGTTCCATACATACACATCACGCTTAATTCCTATGAAGGGTAGGCAGAGATCACGGATCTCCATTTGTCTCGATCCTGAAAAACTACTTTCACTTCATTCACCTCCGCATAAACACTGGGCAGTTATAGGTACGTCTAACGTCACCCTTTTCCAATATGGCGTCTATCTGACTGTTTAATGTCTTATTGGGCCGTCGCCGCTATAGCGTACAGTGTTAGAGGACAGCTGAGCTGGCATCAGAGGACTTATGCCTTCAGTGAGGCACCGCTGCCTGTCATAGAGGTATGCTAAACATTATAATAATTATGTGTATAAGTAATTCGACGTAACTCGGTTGTTTTGGTGTGGTTTGGTTTTGTTGGACGCGTCCCCTACGTAACCGCTCTTCCACTTTACCCATATATGTTACTTTAAAAAGTTTAATTATGAATTACATATAATAAAATACTAAGTAAATATTGAAACAAAATTACAACTGCTTATTATATACAAACATAACTATTCATCACGCTCGTTTCCCTATAGAAGGGTAGTCAGAGTTCAAAAATCCTTTTTTGTCCATCATGCCAAACAACTTTCGCTTCATTAGCATACACTCACATACACACTCGACCTTTATTACTAGTATGTCTAACATCACTCTTATTAAGAAAGTGAAATGCGTTGAATACTACGGTGAGGAAATGATCGTGAGGAAACCTACCTGTTCCCCAAACAGGTAATAGTGCTTGTAAATGGCGACATGGCTTACCACCTATCAAATTGACATTGAATACTGACTATCTGGTCAATACGTGGGTTTGAGGTGGCCATAGAATTACTACCTTCGCAATTGCGGAAATGGACATCTGAACCTCTGACTACCGCGCAAAGGTTAGGTCGTGAACGCGTTTATCTTTTGTGTGTAACGTATTATTAAGCCCATTATATTGATATAGATACTTCCGCATACACACTCATCGATTATAGCTACGTGTAACGTCACATTATTATTTATTACACATGTCTTATCAGTGAGGGGTCGTATAGGGAAATCCTTGCGTGTTCTGCATATATTTAAGGGATACTAAGTATGAAAAAAGTAGAACGAATACTTTTTACGTTGTCATGGTAACAAAGGAAGTTTTATTTCGAATTTTTAATGCATAAGCGAAACTAATTTACGATTCAAGAGTTCAGGAATATTTTTAGTTCCCTAACAGTCTGGGAAATGGTCTAATTAGCTCTTTTATTTGCTTGTAGCTAGTTGTAAGAAGTGATTTATGGTTGTGTATGAGTCACATTTTAGTATTAACTTTAGATCTAAATGGTTTATAACTTTAATGCCAAAATATGTGACATTTGTATGATTTTTTTGTTGTTCTGTCAAAATCTTCTTGCTGTGTTTGGGGTCTCATGTACAGTTTAATATACTACGTAAGTTTGATATACTACGAACTGGAGCTACGAATTAGTAAAACTGTAAGAATATATTGCTACTAAATAAAACATTATATTCTGATTTAAGTAAATATAAAATCAACAAATATTTTTTATTCCTACATAAAATACTCATGACAATTATCGTCTATGGGGTAGTCACAGTATAGCGTGATCTCCTCACAAAAAAGTTACGTTTTTCCTCTGTATGGCAATCAAGTTGTTTTTGTACTTAGGCAAAAGGGCACAAATTTACATTTTTATTAGCAACAGGGAAGTAATTTAGACCGAGAACTTGAGCCGACATAAAAATGCACATAAATAACCCAATCAAACTAACCAGGGACAAATCCGGCGATCCCAACTTTCTAACATCGATAAAACGGGGAATCTTTTACAAACTGTTAACTCCTATGTACCGATAGACGTTTCAACTAAATAAGATTTATAAGGGAAGGCCCACTTATCAGTAAGTTACACGTGACTTTAAACCTTCGTACTTTGAATTAAGGTTGAGATTTCCATTGTTCTGTTTACCCTGTACGAAGATGGACGTGTATGCGAAAACAAGGGAGGCGCATGCGTTACTACTGCCAATAGGATGGTGTTGGCAGATTTCTCTGAATCACTAGGTATGGGACATGTGTGAACAGGGTTATCGATAAAGTAGCTGTTAGCAAAAAGGGAGTGTGTATACACAAGTCGTGAAGCGTATGTTATGTTTTTAGCTGTTAGCATTTCTGTATTTTGATTCTGATTTTGGTGTTTCTGTATTGTAATTTGATAGTGAGTACAAGGTTCGAATCAACAAACTTTAGATATTGAGCTAACGTTGAATCTATTGTACTACGAACAATTGAGATACTTTTACAGTTTGCCGTAGTCATTTTTCGCTATCACAGTATATGTATTTATAAAAATAAAAAATGCTTACGAGAAAAAAAATTTACTATATTCTCTTTTTGATTGACTTACAAAAGAATAACTATAATTATTTATGATACTTTTAATTAGACTAAATATATATTGAAACTTAAACACAATTTACATTTACTACATAACTTGATACATTTCAGAAATCTGCAAAATATTGCCGATACGATTACCATTATCTATCAAAAATCCTTACAGCCATTCTTTTATTAATCGCATATTATAAATATACCTTTTTATAATTAAAGTCTACATAGAGATAACACTTTTACACAAAATAAAATATTCCCGTTCCTACGCATTCAAAAACTATCGACATATCCCATGCCTAGTGCCTCGCAGGCTGTAATCAGTGGCAAGCCCGACGTTCATGAGGCAAAGGCTGTCGCGGTGAGAGCCTTACTCCCGCCAAAAGCGAACTTTTAAATTGTGAAATGACATTGCGCGAAAAACCTTAAATTTTATGTAATTTTATTTCCGTGTGAGTGTTTAGTATTAGGACTTTGTAAAGTTAGAGTTTGGTTTGTAAGGTTAGGGTTTAAAGTTTTGTTTTAATATGTAGTGTGTGTTGTGGGATTCCTGTTTCTAGTGTTGTATGGGCGTCGTTAAAGGTGAGTTTTAAAAATAATTGATAAAATAAAATATGAAAATAAATTTTAGAAAGAAAAATCAAAAGTATTTAAGAAACTTTTAGATGCTTATTTTTAAAATGGGTGCTACGAATTTTCTTTCCGGTTGTTGCAAAAAGGATTTTTGTATATAAAACAACCTAGGTATATTTACAAATTAATGTATAAACTACCTACGTGGACCATAGTATTTTAATCCAGTCACCGTATATCTAGAAACTTAGAAATACATACATGTGCATTCACGGCATTGGTTAATTAAAACCCACTTTAAACATGAAACTAAGAACTTATAACTAACATATAATTATATTTATCTCTACGTACTTACGTCATTTGATTAGTAGACGTACCAGCATTATCAACGTACAGCCTTAAGGCTTGATCTCGGATAATGTGGGTCTTAGAGATAAGAAACTTTCTGGCCCTTCCACTTAAGTTAATTATGCAGGTATTAAGAAACGTATCTAGGAGTAAAGTTCTCTGGGATTATAATGAAAGAAAGAAGTATATTTTGGGTGTCGTTAGGAGTACCTATAACCGCAGAGTATCTATGAAGAGGTGTATGGGTGTTAATGAAGCGAATGTGGTTTGTCAGGATCGGTGATCTCTGCCTACCACTCTGTAGAGAAACAGCGTAAAGAAATATATTTAGTTTTGATATCTTTTGAGCTTGTTATATTTCTTTCCCGTAAAACCTCAGGAACCAAATAGCTAGAGGTAAATTAAATCAGCATTGGATGAAGGCATATGTAAGTCTAAGGCATATTCGAAATTATTTTCTACTATCGTCCCGCTCCGGCTTCACTCTTCTGGCTATTTAATGGATGTTATTATACATATAAACCTTCCTCTTGAATCACTCTATCTATTAAAAAAAGCCGCATCAAAATCCGTTGCGAAGTTTCAAAGATTTAAGCATGCAAAGGGACATAGGGACAGAGAAAGTGACTTTGTTTTATACTGTGTACTGATATCTAGATAATAAAACGTATGGTCATTGAAGATATATCTCCAAAGTTCCCTTCACGCCTACCTGAACAGAATAACGAGTACATGCATGTACACGGATAGAAATGTTATTAAAAGTTACCTGTAAAATCGTGTTCAATATATTCAAAAAGGCAAACGTGTCAAAAGCATTAATAAGCCAAAATTCAAGTTGGACAGCTCGAAAATTCCAGTGTTGTTGCCAAGTTAGTTTCGCCGAAATTCGCGTAGTTTGGATGGATTCTGGTAGGCCAGTCATGCTGAGTCAGCCACTAGTTTGCGATACTCATCTGGAGTCAGTCATGTGGCTATCGAATAAAATAGCTATCATGTAATCAACATATCGGATACGTGGATGCTTATACGTGATTGTAAGGTTAGATAAATAAACGGGTATTCGTTTTTTTCTAATTTTCTTTAGAGACTGAATCAACAAAATGCGACATATAAGTAGTTGCGAATAAGGAGTTGTACACTTCCCGCTGGATAATTGGATGTTTAGTATCTATTGGCACTTTAAACGATCCTGACAAATCACTCTCAGCTCACTCGAACGTAACGTTTTCAAACATGATTATTTATTATTCATGCTCTTCTGTTTGTCATACCATCCACAATTTGTTCACTATATGGTTTTCCAATCTACTTTCTATAAATATTCGTATGAAATTAAAGATCTAAGAATGTATTATAAGATCTCTAAGATCATAAGCAGTAGCAATGACCAAGCTACCTCAAAGTCGTGTAACATTTCATCTTCAATCCTACGTAAAAGAACGATTGCTGGAGAGACTAGTTAGTCATCAACTTATTCAAGTTAAGGACCAGGAGCCCATGTCCATTAATGCTTTTCGCAAAATAACAGTTTAATATCACTTTTTAACAGTGTAAAGTTATACGTGTCAACAAAGGTGAAATTTGACACTTGGTAATCCACTACCAACTACAAACTTTTACAGAAGTAATTATAAACTACGATTGTGCTAAAACGTATAAGTAGATTTGATCCCCTGTATATATGTATCTACGAATACCACTTCTCGTGAATTCTCGGTATATTCGATTGAGAAAGTTATCCGGTCACGGGACGCAGAGTGATTATCATAAATCGATTTTCTTGTTATTTACCGAGAGAAGCCTCTCAACTGCCTAACTCAATGGCGATGTGACAGGCAGTTGATTTGAAACCACAACATTTCGACTCACTGTTTATTATTACATACACACATTAACAAGTAAATTTAAGACTTGTATTAATGATACCAGTCAACGATATTTAAGGAAAATTAACTCGATACTTATAGAACCAACGAATCTATAGGTACTTTTACTTTCTTTTGATCGCTGGGTGTATAGAACTTTGGAGAAATATCTCCTCGGTAACTTTTTGCATTTATATAGGGGTTATGATGGCAGGGTGACAGCTTGCTAACCCATTACCCCAAAGAATTCATTAACCTCTATTTATTTTATCTATTTTTGAAGCTATAGTATAAGCTACATTATAGTAATATTATTCCAATGCAACCACGGAACTTAAAGTAAGACGTGAGTTATATGCAAATACAATACCGATTGGGATAAATAGAATCTGTTAAGCGATGGTCTAGCAACCTCTCAGTAATATTCTTATTGCTATCAGCTTAAAACCGAATTCTATAATATTGTGAACTTAAAGAAGAGTCATAGCTGTAAGATAACCAATGCCACTCATTAATATATCTTGACGTTCAATGAATGTAATAATACTGTATTTATAGTGGATAAATTTTTAAGAGAATTATTCTTTTAGAGTGTATTCTTTGACATATTATAACATTTTTTAACTTTTAATATATTCGTACATATATAATACTTATAATGAACAAAAAGAATTTCTTGTCATTTCTCTGAATATACTGATATCTTCACGGCGTTTTCCCTGAAGTAGACAGAATTAATGTGTACATATTTGAACAGTCTGCCCCGCTGCGGAGCCTCTTCATTTTGTTTACTTCCGCTGCATTCGCTTTGAGCATCCGCTTTCCGGTTCTGATTTTCGAAAATGGAATTTGCCGTAAGTTAAGTAGAGACAAATGCAGTCTCGACGATGTTTTAATTTGATTGTGTTATATTGTTACCTTATTATGAATGTGTCTAAGTTAAGTTTCTAAAATCGCAATTCTGTAGCGGACGCATTTAGGAAATCAAATAAGGTTGACTATTTTTGAATTTGATTTTGTATTAACTCTAAAAATGTTTTATTTATTCTCCTAATACGTACTTAATTTGCTTCACAATTAACTCTATATCAATCCAATCTTAAATCCAAGGCTTTGCCAAGTTCATTTACAACTAAGACTTGAAGTAAGTATATATACACACGCTTCACGACCTGTGTATACATACTCCCTTTTTATTATTGCGTGGTAGTCAGAGGCTTGAGTGTTCATCTCTGAAATTTCGTGGAAATGTTAGGTATGGGTCACTCGAAGCCCGCGTATCACTAGATAGACAGCACCCAACATGATGTGTTTCCTCACGATATTTTCCCTCACCACTAGCGACCGCAAATAATACTTATGGCATGTAGAACAATAAGTAGATTGTTCATATAACCGTAATACGTAGATTGTTCAAATTGTAAAAACACCTAAATTTGAAATCAGAAGAAAATCGTAATTATCAAATCTGCTTCCACTAGGAACTTGGGACCTCACGATAACAGTTCACGATGAAGACCGTGTTACTATGAGTGAAACAAGGATTCTATTTATACGTTCCGTTCTCCAACATTTCCAGCACAATATTTTGCGAGTAAAGCTACAAAATGTATAAGAAGTCACGGTCGCCTATTTGCATTAAGTGAAACGCGGTCCGGAAGCGATTTGAATATTACTTTGAGGTTTCCCCTCAAAAAGTCACTTTAGTCCAGATAATGTACTAGTAGAAAGTCGCTAATGGTATGTTAGGATATAATTTACATTTGTCATAGTTGTTAATCGAATGTAAATGATGATGATTGGTGAAATCAATTTTGTAGTCCGTTTAATAAGGTTTTGATAACAAAATAGTTCGTTTACATGTTGACACTACATTTCGTAAGTAATGGTAAGGATCCTATTGAGCTAGTATTCACACATATATAATAACATACTAGATGTTTTTACTTTCACTTATTACTTACTATTAAACAAAAAAAGAACATTTAAGAGAATCGGTATAAATTCTCAATCAGATCTGGTATTTGATGCGCATTACTGCCTTTATTTTTAGCATACTATACAAAGCGGTTTAGGATTAGTAATTAAGGTTACTTTATAAGTACATAAATGTAATCGCCGAGAATGTATGAAAAGTTTATGTATGTCAATAAAGCAGAAGTGTTTTGTAAGGATTGGGAAAAATAGTATCCTTTTATATTCATCTACCCCCGCTAAGAAAACGTACATGACGTGGATATATTAGTAGAATTTTTTCTCCGTCACACTTTTTGTAACTGTTTACAACAACTTACTGTAGTGTATAATATACTTTGTATATATGTGTTGATTCTAAAATATAAATAAAGAAATTCGGTAATCAAACTATTTTACAGGTAGTACTCTATAACTAACGGGACTTATCGCGATGTTTTTATATAATAAAGTTACCTTTATTATATGAAAACATACGAGATAAGTCCCGTTACTTATTAATCATGAGTATAAATCGCGAATCTCTTAAAAGGTTATTATTTATTTGTATCTTTTTATTCTTTTTTTAAAATAAATAAACATATACCCCATATATAACTTAGCAATAATGAACACAGTAGACAGTTATGTTTGTCCCATAAATCCCCAAGGATCTTCCGTAAGCCCCACGTGATTTGTAGCTACTTGTCCCTTAATAGATAAGTTTTTGTATTTGGCTCGCTGCCAACCACCCTTGCTTAACGAGCACTCATTCCTTACCCGAGTAGGTGACAGGGTGTCCTACATGCGAAGTGGGTTGGTAGGGACACAAGTTACATTAATATAAGTAAGCCTTCTTGAATTAGCATATACGGTTACTCCTATCGTATTCTGTGTTAACTGGGGCGTAAAAATAACGCTAAATAGCTGCCGTTCTTCCTGGCATGTCGTAGGAGGCGACTAAGGGACTAGGGGTATATGGAATTTATTAAGATTTGTCTCATACGAGTATACTTACTTAGAAATTAGCAATTTCATTCATACTTCCAGCTCTACACAAGTGAAGGTAGTCGCAAATAATGAATGACTGACAAGTACCCTCATTTTGCCAAGCGTGTTAGACCCCACGTGAGAGGGGCACCTTATCGCAGTTGTTGGGTGGGCACGTGCCTGTTTGTACGTGGTTTCCTTCATCATGTTCTTTACTGAGTTGAGACGAGTAGAAATATCTATATATATACGTATATGTACATTCATATATACAGGATGTGGCGGAAGAAATGGATAACTTGGCACCTACATATAGATCTCAATGCGGGCTACTCGATAAATTAAATTTTAAATATTGTTCCTATTACGTAGTAGGAAATAAAATACATTTTTCCTATGAATTGGCCAGCCTGTCTCAATAAAGATATGATAACTATTACAATGGTTTAGTGTTTTAAAATCCGCTTTTGTCATATTTAACTTGTTGAGAAGTAGGAAGAGATCGTGAATCCTCATCTAAGCCGATCCTGACAAAGCACTTTCGCTTCATTGACACTCATACACACTAGGCGGTTATATGTACCTTAAATCACTCTTTTTCAATACAGCGTCTATCTAACCACCCTTACGTATAAATATTACAACTAGAATTAATAACTTACGTAATATCCAGTCCACAAAAGCTTAAAATAGAATTTGCAGCTTACAAAAGAGGTTTTTAGGGGCGTTCAAAGTGTCCAAGTGTATTGGCAACATTCCAAGCATTGATTGTTACCAAGCGATGTTAAAACAACTTTTATAGCAACCTGTTGTTTTATAACTGTTATAACATAATCCCCGAAGTAGTGTCTGAAAAAAACCTGAAAAGTATATGTAAATTAAACGAGGGATTTTCGGAGGACCATTCTACAAATATACGTTCACTATTACTCTCAAAACAAGTCTTTAATATACTCAATATAGGGCTGGTTTCAATTGGTATAGTGGTTTCATTAAACAAAAAAAAAACAAAAAAAACAAATGCGTTCTACAAATATTCGTTTCCTAGTACTCTCAAAACAAGTTTTTAATATATTTAGAAAGGGGCTAGTTCAATTGGTGTAGTAGTTTCAACAAATAAACAAAACAAAAAGGAAACATGTTCACGACAATTAACCCTTGCAGGGTAGTCAGAGGTTCAGGTGTCCATCTCCGCAATTGCGAAGATAGCAACTCTATGGCCACGTTGAATCCACATGTTGACCAGATAGTCAGTACTCAATGTGAAAAGCCGTGTCGCCGTTTACAAGCATTAACTATTACCTGTTTAGGGCACAGGTAGGTTTCCTCACGATGTTTTCCCTCACCGTAGTATTAACATTTACATATATTGTACATTTACTTGAATAAATGAGTTTGTCTTATATGAGAAGGTTAATTCTATCAATTATATTTGCCCTTTCGTTATTCGTAGAAATAAATTCGTTTACAATTCGTGATCGAGACAAGTCGGTTGATTAAGATTCGTCTCATTTACTTAGTTTAGTAGGCGTAATAGACTAATTGTATAGACTAATGGTAAGGAAAAATAAGTACAAAAACCCACGTATTCTTCGGAACAGGTATGTAATATCCAGTGCTTGTAAATGGCGATACAGCCAGTCATATTCATTATTATCAGGTAAATTTTTGGGTTCGAGGTGACAATGAATTACTACCTTCGCAATTGCGAAGATGATCAAATGGTCCTCTGACTACTTCTTAACCTAGTAACCCAGTCGTGAAAGTATTTGTCGTATACTTAGTTCATTAGGCATCAAAGACTACAGAATTAGGTGAAATGAATTAAAGAACTCATTTATTTGATTAGGGATCTTAAGTCTACTAACAAGTATAATTAACTAATTAGCTTAATTGGATTGAAACAAATAATACAATGAGGACTTGTTTTAATGGACTGTCCTTTTGGGATGAAAAACATTTTTGAAGATAGAAGACAAAGATTTAGCAAAATATCGGACACTTTACAAATCGGAGAGATATAATTCGTCTGTATATTATTGATTATTGTTTTATTTACGATTAGTCATTTATTTGAATATTTTACTAACATTTGTTAAAAAAAAGACAGTTTTCCAACAAAAGAAATATAAAATACATTTGAGAGACTCGCGATTTTTATTTGTTTTCCAAGAAAACGGGTCTTATCGCGTATATTTTATAAACAAAGTATTACCTTTGCTACTCGACGCTTCGGCCATGTTGCAATGGCCATGGTCATGGGTCAACTACATAAAGTCCCGTTTTCTTTACAATAAATATATACACGGTATAAATATTACGCAGTAGCAAGAAATTCACGAATCCATTTTTGTTTTATCCAAGTAACCATGGCGACGGAATAACAAGTGCAAATACCATGGCATCAGTATTTGTTGGTATTTGTACTTTGGGTGACTTAATCAAAAGAAGAATAGCTAATAGAGAAATGAAAAACATTATATGTTGTTGCATCAAATATGTAGTAAGGATTTAATTTGACTAATGATACGTTTAAAAAACGTATGCAACAAAAATATTTATTGTCAATTCCATGTCCAATTCTTAGTCACAACAAGAATATACTGGCACATAGGATTTAGAACAGGCTTCTAGGATATGTTTAGGATACCTAGACATTTGTTTCTGAGGCCTAATGATAAAAAATACACTCAATCACTCCAAGATAATAGCTCGTGTTGGCCTCATGCCAAACTCAGTCGTGTAAGCGTCCGAAATCCTCGCGTTACTGACTAATAAAAAGATGGTAAGGTCCCTATGCTTGAAGTTTATAAAATTTAATTGTTACATTAACTAATTGTTAAAAAGTTGTAGTTCATTATTTATATTCTGGATGATCTAAGGTAAAGATAAAGTATGGATGCGGCGAAAGAAAATTGACAATTTAATTTATAATGCTTCTAGTTTTTTCGGGTGATTTAAAGTATGTTGTATATATTGCAAAAGAAAATAGTTGTTAATGTAAACTTAAGCTTAGCTGTGAGGTAACATAGTGAAGATAGTCTTATTCATTAACAATATTTTTCTTATACTAGTACAATGAATAATGTCATCAGTAAAGTCATGTTAGCAGTAAAGGAATTAAAATAACTACATTTCATTTCGGCACATCATAGAAGATTTGTCGTTCTACGTATTATAGAGATTATTTTTTCATGATGAATCAAGATTAATTACAGTTTCCGTCAACCTTGAAACAGTTCAAGGAACTTAGAATATATACAGGGTGGCGCATTCAAAACGGTCAGTATGGGAATGTCTGAAACTATAGGAGATACGAAGATTTGTTCTTAGGAACCATGTCACCGATTTTGATAAAAAGAAAAACTGCATTCATACTTTCTTTGAAAAAACAACTGTATCCAGTACGGGAATCGAACCCGGTTGCTTTGAAAAAATTAATTGGCCCTTTTCACTTTTTCTTTTTAAATATCAATTGTGTAGGTCTTAAGCTGTAAATGTATCTATGAAACATGGTGTCGAAAATGAATAAAATGCGTTGTTTTGGCGTACTTTAGTTTATCATATTGCAAACAATATAAAAATCATAGTAGTTTACATACACAGTAACAATATTCAACAGACATGTAAAATTGTCACTATTGCTGTTTGTAGTTCCCTACTTGTTACATACACCATATCATATGGCATTAGCATTGCATTAATCCTTTAAGAAGGTTTTGTTATCTACAGTAATCAAAAACTAACAATCTATTGAAAAGTCCACTTAAAGTGACGTGTTAAACCATATTAGAAAATTTCTTGTGGGATTACGCTAAGGATGAATTTTACAAAACAAGCTATGACACCATTGAAGACCTAAAAGTAGCAATAAAGTCAATCGTAACGCAAATTCACCACATGATAATACAAAATTCAATAGTAAGATCGTTACGTAAACGTGTTGAATACTGTATTGAAAACAACGGTTGTCGCTTAGAACGCCTACTACGATAAACTAAAGTATACCAAAACAATGCATTTTATTCATTTTCGACACCATGTTTCATAAAGACATTTACAGCTTAAGAGCTACACAATCGATATTTAAAAAGAAAAAGTGAAAAGGGCCGATTTATTTTTTCGAAGCAACCGGGTTCGATTCCCGTACTGGATACAGTTGTTTTTTCAAAAAAAGTATGAATGCAGTTTTTCTTTTTATCAAAATCGGTGACATGGTTCCTAAGAACAAATCTTCGTATCTCTTATAGTTTCAGACTTTCCCATACTGACCGTTTTGAATGCGCCACCCTGTATAGTAAGTATGTATAAAATATACAAATATTGATGTTAAAATAAAATCTTTCGTAGAATGTGCCCTTAAGCCCTTCATTTCCCTTACACGTGCCTCTCCTGTTGATCTGAGTCGCAAACAGCGAATGTCATTGTTAGCACTTAAAAAGAAGAAAAAACATACTCATTTTTCTTCCCTTAATGAGAAATATTTGTTCAATATTGTACAAATTTCTAAAGGAAAAAAAACGTGTATTTTAGATTGATTCCTTTAGTTGTTTTGTATTGGTTTGATAATCTATATGAGAATATTCGTACATAATTTACAGTCGTTAACGGTGAGGGAAAACATCGTGATGTAACCTGTCTGTTCCTCGGGATAGGTAATAGCCAGTACCTATATACGGCGATAAGGTTCACTGCCTATCGTTGGGTTCAGTCTGTCGAAAGAAACGCGGGTTTTGAGTGACTCATACCTGCCTCTGACTACCCCACCATAATAAAAAAGGGAGTATGAAAAACAAGTCGTGCATCGTTGGTGTGGAAGTCCGGAAAGTGATAGCAGGTTTACTTACGATGTTTTCCCTCACCGTTAGCAACTGTATATTATGTAAGTAAATAAAAAACACATATTTGAATTTCATTCATTGGTACAAGCCAGAGCCGGGATTCGAACCTAGGACCTTTCTCATAAGAAGTCAGAGGTCTTACCCACAGGGCTAAAGCCTCTAAATATCCAATTCAATACCACTCTTAGACAATTATATACGCAATCCGTGTATCTATATACCCTTGTAAGAAATCGTGAGTGATAAGTTTCGGTAGCACTTTAGTTGAAGAAAATCCCCTGGCAGGTTGCCAGTACGTTGCAAAAGTTCACTAAAAACCGATTCTTTAGGCTCTAGTAATGGACTCAACATTTTCT